>JAOTRH010107028.1:0-15567 GCA_034768845.1 Heliamphora exappendiculata | reverse complement strand
GTGAATAGAACTTTATCTACCTTATTACGTACTGTCATTCAAAAGAACCTGAAAAATTGGGAGGATTGTTTACCATTTATAGAGTTTTCATATAATCGGACTATGCATACTACCACTTCTTGTTCTCCTTTTGAAATTATTTATGGCTTTAATCCACTTACACCTTTGGATTTGTCGTCTTTACCTGTTGATGATAGGAGTAGCTTGGATGGACAAAAAAAGCTGAATTGGTGAAATCACTTCATGAGAGGGTACGACTTCAAATTGAGTAGAAAAATGAGAAGATTTCTTCCCAAGCAAGTAAAGGACGTCATCTTCGAACCAGGCGATTGGGTTTGGGTGCATATGGGCAAGGAACACTTTCTAACCCATCAAAAAACTAAATTGCACCCTCGGTTTAAGATGCTAATTTACTATACAAGAATCCACAGTTTAAGATGGGATCACAAGAAGAAGAACTTGTTCCACTTCATGTGATACAAGCTACAGAGAAAAGCACAACCTAATGTTTTGGATTTTAATATTCATGCTTATGGGCTTGTTAAACTATTTAATTTGTTGAGTTTTTGCTTTTAATTATTATAAGAAGAATAAGAATTTTGGCCTAAGTAATTTCAGCCAGCCCATGATTGGGTTTAGTTAGGTTTAGTTTTGGCTAGCACATGTCCCACGTTGCTTAGAAATAAGGAATTTCCTCAAACCTTCTCCTATATAAAGGAGCCTCCATGTATTATTTTGACATAAATAAAGTGAAATAAATTTTTCTTTGAGAGAAAGTTTCTCTTGTAGTTCTTGGATGAACTAAAGGACTTAACGAGGTTTCTTCCTTGTGGCGTCCTAGCTACAATCTTGGTTCTTGAAATAAGAGTTCAATGGGTTATGATTTGTTCCTTGACTTGATTTTGACGTTTTTGGGTTTATTTCAATTTGTTCATGGGTTCAAGGGGATTTAAATCCTTGCGGGTTCACATCACAACACATACCACATAATCATACTAACACATAGCCACAATAATTATGCAGACACAACACCGATACCGAGGAGAATCGACAAGAATGACGCATCACTTTGGATAACCTACTTAGATTCCCCGCTAGAAATCACGTCAGCTAAACGCGTTTCTAACTTGGCTCCCAAGTTTGTTAATCCAAATGCCAAAAGGCAAGACTAATCAATCCTAAAGTTCAGCCTCCATACTCACATATACATGGCATCAGCATGCTTATGTTTCAAACACAGACAACTAAGCACACACACATCTTTCCTCACAAGGTAACGCACCCTCGTCCCACAGCTCATAGGTATTCGAACCTAGAGCTCCGATACCAAGTTGTCACGCCCCAAACTCTGGGTCACGCAAAGATTCTACTAACACCATCAAACAATCCTAACACAGAAAGGGATTTAAAACCAGAAAGCCAAAACAAGGCTAAAACCTTTGTAAAATGTACTACCGAGGGTTTATCCAATTTGAAAGAGTAACCAAGAGACTACGGTCATGGTCCCATAAGCCAAACCTTTTTAAAAAGAAAATATATTTTTTTGGGTAAAGAAAATCCTTTAAAAAAAGATGTGAAAGCCGTTCTAAAATCTCCCTCGAGTACAAGAGTTTAAATGAAGTATAAACCATTTAAAAATCCCGTTTGTAAACCGTTGCACCCAGCAATGAAAAGCGTAGTAAGAAACTATGAAAAATAACAACCAACCCAAGATTCTCTCAAAAACATTAAAACATGCATACATCCATAAGAATTATATACGCATTACAACATGTTATATCCGATATGAAACATCTACAGAAAGGTATAAACTACCAAACAAAGACCAAAGAACAAGGTCTCATCAACAGCCACGTCCGGGCACCTCAAGGTCTCCCCATAGGACCATGTCTACTTAAAAAAATTTTACAACAAAATTCCACACCGTGAGCCAAAGCCCAATAGGAAAAGACAGTAAAGCTGTAAGAAGGCTATGCAATTATAAGCATACAGACTCAACCACAAGAGTCAAAAAGGTTTTTTCTCCAAAAAATTACAATTTTTTCGTCAGGCCAACACGAGCCTCAAAAGGTTTTCTTTCATAAAACTCCTCATTTCCAACCTTAAAACCATGGATATCATCTTCACAGATATCTTACCACATTTAAGGGAAAGCAGTAATCAAAAATTTGATTTTCCACCCGGATCACATAACTGGGAACAAAACGTTATTTTTCCACTCGAAACACACAGCCGAGAAAAATAAAACGATAAGCTGTAATAAAATAGTATGCTCCACTCGGGCTACACAGCCAAGGAGAAAGAGATAAAATGAAATCCTATGTACCGACTCTGTCACACAGACAAAGGTAACAACTATAGACTCCTGTCTATTACCCTAGTCCTGAACCATTGAAGGTCTGCTAGGTAATGACAAGTTCTATACGGAGTTACAACAACTGACGCCATTCACGGAGGCAACCAACTCTTTACGAATTTTCACAACCGATGGAGGAAGCATCCAATTACTCTTTACGGATTGCCACGATCGATGGAAGAGCATCCATGCCACGTTTACGGGGATTAACCCGAGGGACCGTAGCGAACCCACTCTGCGCACGTTTTTGGACTTTCACCAAGGAGCAATAGAAGCCCAACTCATCATACCTACTGTTACGGTACATCTATGGAAAATATTTAAAAAGCCACAAAGCAGTTCCACATCACATGTATAAAAGAGATCCAATCCATCCACATGGAGATCTACAAGCATGTAACAACAGATTTCCAACAAAACGTTTTAAAAGTTGAGACTCAACCCCAAGGGTTAGCTCCAAACCTCCAAAACACGTTTTTCACAAAACCTCCATTTTCAAAATCACATTTTTGAAAACCACGAATGTCAACATATCCGAACCATGTAATAAATCGAGAAAGGCGTAAAAACACACTTTTACCCAAAAACCAAGGCTTAAACATGAAAACCACATTTAATATATTTTATACCCGATGAAAACACATATAACTGCATATAACACCATTTAACAACAGTAGGTTTAGAATCCTACCTCGTTGAGCCAAAGCTCAACGTCTCAAAAATCGAACCTCGACCAAACAGAATTATGTCTGGATGAACGCGAAGCCCTCTACACCAACATCAAGGATCCGCTGTCAGTTTGCTGAAAATTGAGCCCCGGGCCCATTAGAATTTAGACAGAAGGCAGAAAAAATCAAAACTTAGCTTAAAAGTAATAAATTTCCAAAATATGTCAGCCCCTAGATATTTATAGAAACGGAAAAAAGTTTCTATCCAGTCTACCGAACCCCCATGTCTTGTCGGCCGAACTCAAAATTCTCGATCCAGTCGACTAGACCAACCCCTCCAGTCGACCGAATTGCTGGGCAGTGTGTTTTTCGACACAAAATAGATTTTTAAGCCTTAAACCAAGTCAAACTCACCTCTTCCAAACTTGAAAAGGCGTGAAACTCTTATACACTTGTTGTTCCACTATGAAGAAACAAAATCCATCACACCAAGGTCAATGATTAACTCAAACTCCATCAATACTTAAAGTATTTCCAAAATAAAATGGGTCTGGGTCTCACAATGTAATTCTTTCAGATAAGGATAATTAACTTAGAATTGTGATTGCGAGTTGAAATCTAGGCGGGGCTTGGGTATATGTTGTTGTTTTAATTTGACAGATGTTCAAAAAAAATTAGGATAGTCCGAAAAAAAGAGAAAACTCTGCCAAAATTTTTACGATTTATACTTAGATTATTTTGTAAATCGAGGAGTTAAGTTCTCTTAAAAATAAGTAAAAGAATAAGTAACACCGTCATAAGTTTGTGAGTTGGTGATTTATGTTATGGAATTGGAAGAAGGATAATGATATTAAGATTGTTTAGTGTGGTTGGGTTCAAATGACCAAGCTCGGGAAGATAATAAGTTTGAAAATAAACTAAGTTGGTGAAGTGGGATTATATAAAAAGGTTTCCATCACTTATTCAATGAAATTAGGTTGTCTCGTGGGGTTCACGTTTCACGGGTCAAGGGCATGACAATTATCAATATCCATGCAAATTATTTACCTGCCATCTAGCCTAAATCATGCCTAAAAATAATTGTGAGTTGTAAGTAGGTGGTAGAACATGTCATTCCATATCATCATTGAGTTGAGAATTACACGGTTCACCGTTTATATTTTCATGTGAAAGAATGAAAAATTGAACTTTAGAGTGGTACAATGACACTTGGAAATTTGTGGTTGATTTGTGACTTTATACCTTAGTTGTCTTTGGGATGTTTTTGCCCCAGGTGCTAAATGCACATTATTGTGATATTTATAATTTTTTGGCGAAGGCGATTTGGATGGCGTAATAATAGGTGTTAGAATACATGATCCCGCGCTGGGCCTTGACTTGAGATCCAAGGGCCAGACTGTCGCTGACACCTTGCCGTTAGTGATGACCCGGCTGGACATTTAGCCCACTATGTAGTCATCCCCCAGCTAAAAGAACGCTTTTCGTCGGTCGGTAGACTTGGTCACGTGTTTGGGATCATGGGTTTTAGGATGGTTCACTCCTGTTGGGAGAACTTAGAATCACTTAAGTTTAATTAGATTAGAAATTTAAATTGGCTGCATCATTCGCATCATATTTACTACCACGACTATCCTGCCATATTTATTTGTTACATTTTGATTGTATTTGAGAAAATATTATATATCTATGTTGTTCTTTCTGGGCTTTAGATCGTGGTATTCTATGTCAGGTTTTGAGGATCCAAAAGTTCCCGTTGACCACCGACACCGGAAGAGGTGGAACCGTGGTTCCCGTGAACCTAATTTCTACCAGTCTACTACTTTGACTCTTTGGACCACCAGACTTACCATTATTTTCCTTAATATTTTCTAGTAAACACACTTTATTTTGGGTCTGTAATCTTAACATTATTCTACTTTTACCTTTCTACTTTATGGGTATTTAATTGATTATTACTTTTTTGCACCATTATTAGTTATTTTTCACTCTAGATATCCCCGAGTTTTGGGGCATCACATTCGGCAAGAGAGGCTTAAGGCGTTTAGGTTGCGAATTCGATTGGAGTTTGTAAATTAGTCTTGTAACTATTCAATAATATAGTGCTTTATTTTACTGGACTTGAATTAGTCCCGTGATTTTTACCTGAGTTGGAGTTTTCCAAGTAAAAAATTGCATGGCTCTTATTCTTGTTTGTGGTTGGTTTGTTTTTATTGCTTGTGATTGGTAGACTTAAAGTAATCAATGGATGACGTTATCTCATTCTGCTGCACACAAAATAATTCAAAATTGTAGAGACAAGAAGTTGAAGATCAATTCTTTCAAGTCTTCGAGGCTCAATAAGAAAAATATATGATTACATTTCTTAGGTGGATTCCTAAGACTACCATTAGTGGATTTCTAAGGTCGCTATCGATGGATTCCGTCGGCTTAAAGTAATCAAGTTTAAATATTTTGAAGAAGTATTAAGGATTCAGTGTAGTGGTGATCAAGTACGAATAACGGTGCACATGGATTCGATAAGCGCGACTTAAAGCATGGCTTAAAGCGTCTAGGTTGAGGATTCTATTGGAGTCTGTAAGTGAGTCTTGTAACTATTCAGCGGTATAGTGCTTGAATTGCCTGTACTTAGACTAGTCCTGTGATTTTTATTCGAATTGAGGTTTTTTAAGTAAAAAATCGCGTGACTATTATTCTTGTTTGTGGTTGGTTTGTTTTTATTGCTTGCGATTGCTAAACTTAGAATAATTAATGGCTGACGTTATCCCATTCTGCTACACACAAAATAATTCAAGTATTGTTTTTAGTTTAGAATTGTTCATTTTAAAAAATTAGAATTCGCACAATTTTGTGCAAACCAAAGGCATTGTCAAATGTAAGGCTCTTTTGAAGGAAAATATGAAAATATATGAGAGGTCAATTTCA
This sequence comes from Heliamphora exappendiculata, assembly GCA_034768845.1. Classification (NCBI taxonomy): domain Eukaryota; kingdom Viridiplantae; phylum Streptophyta; class Magnoliopsida; order Ericales; family Sarraceniaceae; genus Heliamphora; species Heliamphora exappendiculata. Next base: position 9,621 of record JAOTRH010107028.1, on the reverse strand, counting down.
TGAACCGATCTGTAACATAGAACGGAGAATGAGTAATGGTTGGGTGAAGAAGAAGGCTAACCAAGATAAGAGTATAGGCAGTATGAACACTTAGGATCAAGAATCAATGAGTTAATGAATTGATAAGAGCACAACCACCCTTTCTATTAATAACCCTCTGATGGATAGGATTGAGACGGTACTCTTAAAATATATCACCAAATCATAATATCTTATATGAAGATCTTAGACTAGTATTTTACTCCTAATTGGCTAGATCTATAACGACCCTAACCTAGAGGGTTGAGTCATGACTAGCCAGTGAGGCAAAACTCACCAGAGGCTAGCTAAAAGTCAGTTTAGGAATTCTCAATTGTTACCTTACTTCTTTTTTTTTCGAAAAATAAAGATAGCACAACATTTCTATATTAAATCAGTAAAGAAATTCGATAACGTTTCTTTGAAAATCTTAGTTTAGTGATAGGAAAGAAAATAGAAGTGTAACAAAACAAAAAATATCCATCGAAACTATCTAGTGCGAGAATGAAAATTATTACAGTTATCCAATCATAGGTTCGTAGTCCAGACCATAAAAATATACATTTAACAGTAGAAGAAGAAATAAGAACGATACAAGGAAAAGAGACAAATACATGACTATAACTAGAAGCATGAAAGGTAACTCTCGTGGTGATTGGCTCATCTTTCTATAAAAAGGTTTAAAAAGTGGTTCAAGTGATTTAACCAAAAAATCTAGCTTATAGGGGTCAAATTTGGTTGTAAATTTGAGATCCTTACCGAAGTCTATTTGCCACGTCCAAACCTGGGTCCGCGAGCTAACCCCAAAACTTACCACACATAAACCATATCCCTAGGTTATTCCCTAAGACACAAGAAAATATTGTATATAACATTCAATGGATTTAGTAGAATGAACGAAGCCCCAAAATTACATTCCAAGATTTACCATAAATGTTTGAGATAGCATACATTTAACATTAACTATCACTTTCATTACATTACTTTCCTTTCCTTTGTTTCGTGTACAACAAAAATAAAGAAATCATGGCTCCCACTATTGGCCCTTGCCAAATGCGTCCATAACTTTTGTGTCACCCTGCTCTTCGGAACCTAAAATTGTTTAATATATATAATTAGCCGAAACTCGTATGATAAAGATTAACTAATATATAATACATAATTTGTGAGGTGTGATTGGTGTAATCAAAATAAATATGCACATTTTACCAAATCATTGCTTTTTAACACACACACACCCACATACACAAGTTTGTCTCCATTTATCCATTTGTTTTCCTTTCATAAATCCTTCATTTTCATTTCCCCAGTTTTCAAAAAATCATATCATCTTTAATGAACCAGTGTCGGATGCAGCTTATAGAAACCCCTCCCTATTAATTTTCAATAAGCTACGCGAAACTATTGGATAATAGATAGCTCTATAACTCACCACGACACAACACCACATTTTGGAGGTTAACCCGTAGACATGTGGTACTCATCTTGCGCAAGTTTCTGATCTTTCACTGCGGAGCCGCTAGCCCAACTTAATCCACATCAATCCATACAGTTTACTATTAGTTAAAAACATAGGAGTCCAACCCACAAATGGATTCCTCTCCCAATCATTGTCATAATACATCATTTTGATTCCAAACTCAAATTTTTCATTAAATTTCCAAACCACATGTATCACAACTTTCATTATCTAGTTTTCCATAATTCACATCGTTTCTTCATTGTTACCAAGTACTAATAACACAAGGTAGATACCAAGAAGATCACATCAATTTAAAAGGTATACATCGATTATGTATATATGTATCAATTTGAAACTCGCTTTTACTTATAAAGAAAATCCAACCAACTTGTCCAATGCATGCATCCCAAATCAATCTAGATATATATATATATAGGTGTGCCATTAGCTCAAGAGACTAGGAGTTTAGTATAAAGGGCCAATAATAAGGAAAATAAGTTTTTCTAAAATATTCGGCTAAAAATGGATGAAAAATGGTTATGAAATTTTAACATACTCTCACTATTTTAATCATAACTTTTTATACAAAAAGAATTTTATATAAGAGTAGTCTTGTTGAAAAAAGGACTTTCGGGGTTTCAGTTTGAGTACAAAAATGACTTAATTCGGGATCTGAATGAGGGAGATATGATCTTTTGAAGTTGGCTTAGCGTAGCAGTCCGCTAGAGCGGACAGAGAGGCACTCGAGTGCCCAAGCTCTCTGCCATGTGGATGCTCGAGCGGAAAAATCTTTGCTCGAGTGCACTATTGCCCGAGAAAACCCCAAAACCTCCCATGTTTTGAGTTCTAAGCCTCCAAACACATAACCCTTTTACAAGCATTCTTCAAATACTTATTTCTAACCCAAAAACACTAGATTCAAGTCTCAAAACCCCTTTTTCGATACCACAAATCATCAATTTCATGGGTAATCACCTCCCAAGAACCTCTATTTTTATGAAAACTAACTCAATCCACACACAAACCTACCAATATGTTAATAAAGCATGCAATTAACTTAATTTTTACTCATATACACAAAATATCAACCCAAATCTATACAAGACATGTGAGATAATCTAAATCATACCTTGGATTTGCTCGAAAGCTTGTGATTTCATCAAATCTCCCACCTAGGGTTTAGATGTTGGGTTTCTTTGCTTCCTCAAGGCTTTATCTTCACTCTTCTTACTCCAAAGCTTGGTCTTTTCTCTTGATCTCTCCTAATTAAGCCTCCATCTTCAATTTGGGTGGTAGAAAGCTAGGGTTTTAAGGGTATTGTGGTACTCTCTCATGAAGAGAGAGAGAGAGAGAGAGATATGGAAGAGAAGGGAAATGAGATTTGGTTTTTGTCTTGGGTTCTCACGTGGCCTAACTTAAATGTTATATATGTTCCCAAATTCTCTCCAAGGCTCGAGAACCTTTCTATACTCATCCCGATAGCCAGCTCGAGCGGACCTTTACCGCTCGAGTGGTGTTCCATGAACCAGAATGTCAATAAATTTCTTTAAATATACCCTAATCTCCAACCTCACTCTCATTGCCTTATTTCAACTTTTCCCATTAGCATGTTGTCAAAATCTACTGTGAGTTTTAGATCTTAAAATTTTCCACAACTCATTAATTCGTTCACGAACGTCCCTAGTGTTAAAACTCGTGCTCTAATTTTTGTCACACCATAATATTGAACTGAAAGCAAAGATCAACAAAATAAATGCGTACCAGGTTGTCACAACCTTCCCCCCTTAGGAATTTCGTCCCCAAAATTCGATCCTCCTTAAGATTCAAAAAGCTCGGGATATTTGGACCGGATAGCTAACTCTCTCTCCCAGGTCACTTCTTCCACACCATGATGTTGCCATAATACCTTTACATAGGATAAAGTCTTGCCTCGTAAAACTTGTTACCGGTTATCTAGAATCTTCATCGGTGGTTCATTATAAGAAACATCTTCTCGTAGTCTCAACTCTGACCAATCTATCACGTGTGAGGGGTTGGGCTCATATTTTCGTAACTTCGACACATGAAAAACATCATGTACAGATGAAAGCTGTGGTGGCAAAGCCAGTCGATACGCTACTTCCCCAATCTATTCAAGTATCTCAAAAGGTCCTATGAACCGTGGTGACAACTTTTCGCCTTTGCAAAACCTTACCAAGCCTTTCTTTGGTGATACCTTTAGAAATACAAAATCTCCCACTTCAAACGTAATGGTCGCCTCCATCTATTGGCATAACTTTTCTAGCTGCTCTGAGCCGTGATCAAATGCCTTCGAATTGTGGCAATTTTTTCAGTTGTTTTCCTCACCAATTCGGGACCTAACAGTGAGGTTTCTCCAACTTCGGCCCAACACAATGGAGATCTACATGGTCTTCCATACAAGGCTTCATACGGGCCGTCTCGATACTTGCTTGATAACTGTTGTTGTATGCAAACTCAACTAGCGATAGGTGATCCTCCCACGAACCATCGAAGTCCAACACACAAGCTCGTAACATATCTTCTAAAATTTGGATCGTTCGCTAGGATTGTTCGTCGATTTGAGGGTGAAATGTCGTACTAAAAAGTAAACTGGTCCTCAAAGCTGCATGCAAGCTCTGCCAAAACTGCTAGGTAAATCGGGGGTCTCTATCTAATACACTCGATATTGGTACACCATGCAATCGCACAATCTCTTAAACATAGAGTCTTCCTAACTTATCCACTGAGTCAGTTGTACGCATCGGGAGAAAATGTCCAAACTCCATCAATCGATCCACAATTACCTACATTGCGTCACGTCCCTTCTGTGATCGAGGAAGGACTGAAACAAAGTCTATCGTCACGTGTTCTCACTTCCATTCTGAAAGTTGTAATGGTTAAAGCATGCCCGCCGGTCGCTGATGTTAGGCTTTCACTTGTTGACATGTGAGATACTTAGCGACAAACAAAGCCACATCCTTTTTCATGCCTTTCCACCAAAATTGCCGTTGAAGATCATGATACAGCTTTGTAGTTCCCAGATATACTGTAAGTCGAGAATGGTGAAAATCTCATAGTACTTCATCACGACAAGCCTCAGGTACAAACAATCTTCCCATAAACCTCAAGCCTTGGTTCGGTAAATTGGTCCATCCTTCGGTATTTTCCTTGTTGGTAACACATTCTCTATATATTTGTGCCTCTTCATCAAATTGTTGGGCCTCTATGACACGATGTATCAACATAGGTTGAGAGACCAGTGGATAAAGTAACACGATCTTCGGTGCCACCAAGATTAAAGTTGAATTCTCCAACCTCTTCCAACATTTTCTATTCCTGTATCACAATTTGGGCTAAAGACTCCAAAAACTTTCAACTGAGGGCATCTGCGACGACGTTCGCCTTACCCGGGTGATATTGCAAACTAAAATCATAGTCACCTAGGTATTCCATCCATCTTCTCGGTCTCAAATTTAAATCTTTCTACGAGAATAGGTATTTGAGACTCTTATGGTCGGAGAAAATTTCAAATCGTTCTCCATAAAGGTAATACCTCCACATCTTTAACGCAAAAATAACTGCTGCTAATTCCAAATCATGTATTGGGTAGTTCTTTTCATGCGTATTTAGTTGTTTCGATCCATACGCTACAACCTTGCTCTGTTGCATCATAACACACTAAAACCCTTCATGAGATGCATCACAATATACTTCATAACCAAGACCCCTCTCAAATATAATCAGTATCGACGCATTGGTTAATCTATTCTTTAATTCTTGAAAAGCATCTTTACAAGCATTATTCCATGTGAATTTAACTCCTTTTCGAGTGAGTCAAGTCAAATGTGACGCTAAACGAGAGAAATCTTTTACAAAACGACGATAATACCCCCTGCCAGGCCTAAGAAACTTCTGGTATCAAATACGCTTTGTGGTCTCTTCTAGTCCTGCACTGCCTCTACTTTAGATGGATCAACAGTTATTCCGTCCTTCGACACAACATGTCCTAAAAATTTTACTTCAGATAACTAAAATTCACATTTCTCATATTTGGCATAAAGCTTGTGCTCTCTTAAGAGTTGAAGCGCCACACGTAAATGCTCCTCATGCACTTCTCGGGTAAGAGAATAAATCAAAATGTTATCAACAAAGACCACTACAAATTGATCAAGGTCAGGCCAAAAAATTCAATTCATCAAATCCATGAAAGTTGCGGGGGCATTCGTTAAACCAAAGGGCATCACTAAAAATTTGTAGTGACCATAACGAGTACGAAATGCGGTCTTGGGTATGTCATCCTTCGGAACCCTTAGTTGATAATAACCTGATCTCAAATCAATCTTCAAAAAACACGCAGAACCCTTTAATTAGTCGAATAGATCATCAATCTTGGGCATCAGATATTTATTCTTCACCGTAGCTTGGTTCAACTTTTGATAATCAATACATAATCGCAACGAGCCGTCGTTCTTTTTAGTAAACAATGCCGGTACTCCCCATGGTGAGACACTAGGGCGAACAAAGCCCTTGTCTAACAAGTCCTACAAAAATTCTCTCAACTTCGCTGGAGCAAAACGATAGGATGGTATCGATATTGGAACAGTCCCTGGGATAAGTTCAATGGAAAATTCAACTTCTCTATGTGGCGGTAGTTCAAATAATTCTTCCGAAAACACATCATGAAACTCGCTCACTATCGGTGGAAGCTCTCCTCGTACTAAAGAATCATCCTTTGATAAAAAGGTGGAAAGAATTATATGCACATTTGTTAAATGGTTTACGTCACCGGGTCGATGTGTCATCTTATCATCTTTATCCCCCACATAAAAGAAAGAATCTCCTTCTAGAGTATACAAGAAAATCTTTCGTCGATCACAGTCAATAAACGCACAATATGTAGTTAACAAGTCCATTCCAAAAATGATATCAAACCCCGACATCTTCAACACAATAAAGTCGAACATGAGATGACGATCGGCTATCACAACTTCGCACCCTTTTCATACATACCTTAACGTTGTACTGCCATCGATGGGTGTTTTGACATTTACAACAACATCCGACATCTCAACAGTAAACCCAAAGCACATACGAATGAAGAAGAGATAAATGAACGTGATGTACCAGTATCAAATAACAAACGGGCCCAAGAATTGAAAACTAATAAAGTACCTCTAATCACAGGGGTACTGGTGGTAGTCTCGCATATCTCAAGATTTGATGAAGTACCAGTTTCTTCTATGGCATAGACCCTTTCCTAGATTCTAGACGCCTATCCCTGTCCTCTACCTGTAGGTTGACGTACAGATTGTGTCTAGGAAGTCTCCTTGGGAGAGCCTTAAATGCCTGTATCCCAGTCTGTCAAGGAGGTTGGTCGTATGTCTGCTGCTGAGTAGTTTGTGTATTAGATGTTTCTCGGCTAGCTCCTCCTTGTGGACATTCATGCTTAACTTGCCCCTCTTGACCACACTGAAAACATCTAATAAGTCCTCTCTCCTGTGGTTGGCCCTGTGTGAAATTATGTTGTTGTCTTGGTGCTTGCTTTCTTTGTGAACATTCTCTAGCTCGGTGTCCTTGCTGCCCACAAATAGAACACACAACTTCCCTTCTCTCTAGACGTGCTGTCGAGGCCACAGATGGGGTGGTGTGGAGCGTTAGGTCTGATAAGATATCTGTGACGCCGTACTAGTAGTGCCATGTTTCGGTCTTCGCTTCTTATAAGGTTGTCCCTCAGATTGTGTTGTTCTAGCCACCGATAGTTGCCTATTTTTCATAATTCTGCGATTGCCTGCCATAACACTTTCTATTACCATGGCCATCTCAACTACCTCTGAGAAAACCCTCAATTAGAACCCTACCACTTTCTCTCAGATAGCGGGTCGTAAACCCCTTTCGAACCTCTTAACCTTCAATTCCTCTGTTGACACCATTTCTGGTGCAAACTTTGACAAGCTTGTGAACTTTGATTCATATTACAAAATGGACATATTTCCTTATATCAACGATAGAAATTCCTTTCTATACATATCTCGAATAGACTCAGGGAAATATTTGTCCAGGAATACCGTTGTAAACGCAACCCATGTACCGTCCGTTGTCCTTTTAACGAACTCCCACCAATCATTTGCCTCTTCCCATAGTTGAAAAGTAGCGAAACCCACCCTACGATCATCTTCCATTATCTGCAAAGTATCTAAGATCCGGGTGACTACCTTTAGCCATTCTGTCGCCATTCGAGGGTCAGGTTCCCCAGCATAAGTAAGAGGGTTCAAACGTTGAAACTCTCTCATCATCATTACAGCCCTGGCATCTGTATCACGTGCTCCTCCTTGGTTAGCCCTAGCCCCAATTAAGGTCCTCAAAGCATTCAGTATTTTTTGATTCACTTCTTCATCCCAACTGGTTCCTACGGGCATTGATATCCCCTTCTTTAGGAATTGGCACTCTCCCGCGCCCCTGGTCGCGACCGCGACCTCGACCTTTACCTCCTTCTTGCCTAGGAGGCATCACTATACAAAAAGAAAATGATCATCAATACATAATTCGTAAACAAATCGACACTCCCTTCCCGAATAGATTCAATTTTAAGTGCAAATAGGGTTAACCCTACTCAAAATTAATCACACTAACACATAAACACATACCGAGGGAAAGCCTCGAAGTAACATGACAATTTGAGCATCTAATTTGGATTTCTCATAGAAAGAATGTCGGCCAAACGCTTTTCTATTTCAGACCCCAAAGTAGTTGATCGGATGTCAAATGGCAAGCCACATCACCCTAAGACTGAACCTCTATGCTCATATAAACACATAGCATGCGCAAGACAATACAACCACAATCCGATACAAGCATACAAACCATGCCGTGTAGTGGTGCCTAATTATTATCAAACAATTTCACAAGGCCGTCCTCACATTCCACGACTCCTAGGTATCTGAACCTAAAGCTTGATACCATTCTTTCACACCCAAACCCAGGTTTGTGAGTTAACCCCAAAACATACCACACATAAACCATACCCCTAGGTAATACCCCAAGACATAATATCCCTAGGTAATACCCCAATGTTTCAGCGGAAGGTTTGATTTTCTTTGTTGTAGGAAGTTTTCCTACTGGTTTCTTATGTAATCACCTGGGGTATGCCCTTTGGAAACTTGTATTTTTTCTTTCTTTTTATGTTATAATTAATTACCCAAAAAAATATTGTACATAACATTCAAAGGATTTAATAGAATGAATGAAGCTCCAAAATTACATTATCAGATTTACAGTAAATGTTTGAGATAACATATATTTAACATTAACTATCACTTTCACTACATCACTTTTCTTTCCTTAGTTTCGTGTACAACAAAAACAAAGAAATCATGGCTCCCACTACTGGCCCTTGCTAAAAGCATCCATAGCTTTGGTGTCACCCCGCTCTTCGAAACCTAAAATTATTTAACATATATACATGAGCAGAAGCTCATAGGATAAAGATTAACTCATATATAATACATGATTTGTGAGGTGTGATGAGTGTAACCAAAATAAATATGCACGTTTTACCAAATTATTGCTTTTTAACACACACCCACATACACAAGTTTGTCTCCATTTATCCATTTGTTTTCCATTCATAAATCCTTCATTTTTATTTCTCCAGTTTTCACAAAATCGTATCACATTTAATGAACTGGTATCGGGTGTAGCTTATAGAAACCCCTTTCTATTAATTTTTAATAAGTTATGCGAAACTATTAGGTAATAGATAGCTCTATAACTCACCACGACACAACACCATATTTCAGGGGCTAACCCGTGGGCATGTGGTCCCCATCTTGCGCAAATTTTTGGTCTTTCACCACGGAGCTACTAGCCTAACTTAATCCACATCAATCCATACGGTTCATTATTGGTTAAAGTCCTGGGAGTCCAACCCACAAATGATTCCTCTCCCAATCATTGTCATAATACATCATTTTGATTCCAAACCTAAATTTTTCATTAAATTTTTAAACCACATGTATCACAACTTTCATTATCTAGTTTCTCATAATTCACATCGTTTTTTCAATGTTACCAAGTACTAGTAACACAAGGTAGATACCAAGAAGATCACATCAATTTAAAAGGTATACACCGATCATGTATAT
>JAOTRH010106997.1:0-15568 GCA_034768845.1 Heliamphora exappendiculata | reverse complement strand
ATATTAATATAATAAAATTATAATAATAAACTTATATAAGTTTATAGAATATAATAAACTTATATAAGTTTATATAATAAATTTTTAAAAAAAAATCAAAAAAATGGGCTGCCCCGGGTAGGCATGCCCAGAGGCCCGGGCCCGTAGCTCAAACCCGAGCCCTTTAGTCCTAAGGCCTGGGCTGAACCCCTGGCAAAAAGGCCCGGCCCGGCCCGGTCTGGCCCAAAAATTCGGCGATAGCCCGCTGGGCCCGGGCCGAGCTTGGCCCGCCCAGTCCACGGCCGGACCGGGCCGAACCCAAATTACACCCCTATATACTATGGTCCTTATATACTATGCTTGTTTAGGATATACTATAGCATTGGATAAATGAGGCAAATTAATCTTGGTCATTGGATGAAGTCGGGCTGCACAAGAGACCTAAGAATCCTGAGAATCGAATTAGTTCGACCTTTATGGATACAATTGGTTCGATTTTTAATTTTTTTACAAGTAATTGGTTTGATTTTAAGTCCTAAAAAAGGCGTAATTGGTTTGATTTTAAGTCCCAAAGAAGGTAAATCGATAATATTTGTTTTGTTCCTGAGTTACTATGGAATTATGCCGAATCAACTCGAGAACCGAACCATATAAATCAGATTAATATATATATATATATATATATATATGAACAATAAAATGTATTATGAGTTTACAAATTAGGGGAATAATGGAGCCCTTAGATTAGAAAATTATTGTCAATGAATATTATTTATAATTTTTTAATTAATACAGATTTTTCTAATGGATATTTGTAATTTATTCCAGTAAATAGACTGCATAGCAATTGCTATAAGTTTTTGTTTAAAACTTTTATTTCACTGCATGCATGTTAGTTTTTAATTGTCATTTGTTTTAAGTTTTTAAAACTTGTACAACGTGATTTTTTCTCATCTACGCAAAATAATTTTAAAAATATGTGGAATTGTAGTTGTAAACCGAAGCTTGGTTTCACTAATTTGTTGGTCTAGTTTTGGGTCCAAAACATTTGAACCGATTAAAATTAATAAATTAATTATGTTCTAAATTTAGTAAAAAATTAAATTAAACTGATTCATGTGCGCCCTAAAATTAAGGAGACAGATATCCACTGGTAGAGACGTATAATAACATAGGGTAAATGGTATTACAAATCTCTTATTTTGGATGATATAATATCGATATTGTAGAGGATCAAGATAGAGATCTACTATTTTCGTCAAGGTTGGTTGAATAGTCTGGAGTGAATTCCACGTGTTCCTGCACAAGAAAGGGGTGAGATGCCTGTCGGTGACTTTTACCGGTGGACCCTCCGATGATCAAGTTAGGTAGGGGTTTAAAGAGAGAGAAGTTTAAGAGAATAAATTAGCAGAGTTTCTCCTCGTGAATTAGAATGCATACTTTTTCCTTCCAGAGTATTAGCTATTTATAGAAAAAAAAATATACTTAACCTACTTTGGGAGTTCGGCCCGACTAGAGCAGGTCGGGTTGTCCTATCTCTCTCTCTGATTAAGACTCAGCTATCAATCTAATAGTGACTTGTCATTGCCATTATTATAACTTTTTGCAAGTTGCTTTTGTCATGTCAAGCTGTCCATTGGTACCCAGAGTTGGTTCAACTGCTACTGATCTCTTATCATGAATGCCACCTTCTTATACGCGTATCACGGGCACTCATTATCATGTATCAAGCCCCAAGGTCGGCTTTAAAGGTCACTCAACATATGTTGCTCAGCCATAGATGCCGTGCAGCACTCTTCGGAACCTCGGCTATGAGTCTTTCCTCTGAGCTCAGTCCTATGACCGTGGCTCGGCTTTAACTGCCCCGAGATCCAAAAAGTTTGGTAGCAACGTTCCATAGTGCTTGGCCCATTCTTGGGCTAGGACGGGTACATCGAGGTGTAGTGTTGTAGCCATGTGGTCCTGCTCTGTACAACTTCTCCACATGGATACCATATGGCCTTGATCGGAACTTGACCTCCCCATCATCTTGTTGTTGCTCGGCTCTTCGAGTTACTGAGAGATGATGAGCTGTAATACCCAGATCACTGTGTAGCCTTTAGGTCGAGAGCTTATTGGGCAAGCTTTGCTAACGTGTTGCTGCTTTCCCCAATTGTACGCCATTCGCTATTTTTGCCACGTCGAACTTCCCTACGGGCTAGTATCACTTTTGATGCGCGCATTAAATGCTCATTAATTGCGTACGGCGCCAGCTGTATTTTGGGTGCAATAATGTCAGTCGTCGTTCTCCATAAATGTCAATTATGCTAGTTTATGACAGTTGGGAAGCTTAGGCTTTTAAGTCCGTGCGATTGGTTAATTGGTTCATAGTCCCTACACAACATAGCGATCTGAGCATCCTTTCGCTCGAATTTTAGCGATCCCAGCATCCTTTCACTCGGCTACCAAGTATAGCACTGTACCTCGGGTTGTTCTAATCGGCGTGCATTAATTCTGCATGTTATGCGTACGGTGCACTCTACCCCAAGCGCCGTAACCCTTGGCGCTTCATTCAAACGAGGGGGCAAAATATAAAAGGGGGGAGGCCCTTCTTTCTCTCCTCTTTACGAACTCTTACCTCTCCCAAGCCCTTGGCGATTTTCGGTGATACTCCAACGACTGTTATTAATCTTCTCCGGCGACTCTCATTCTCTCGGAACATATTCTGCACTAAGGTACTCATCTCGCTCCCTTATCTTCCTTATGTTTGGTTACTTATAAACTTTTATTTTTTAATTTTATAACGCCGTTGTCATCGTGCCACGGCTACGGCGGCAGTCAGAACTCAGTTAGAGGCTGGGCCCCCTATTCTCACCGCTTCTTCGTCACCGTCACCACCGCTGGCAGCGGTGGCGGTATCCTGGTATGCGTGTATATATATGTGCTAATATATATATATATATATATTTGCACATCTATAAGTATACACATTTTGCATATGCATATACGCACTCGTATGATAACCTATAAGAACAATGCTCATCTCCCCTTATTTTTTTCTTTTTTGAAGATGGGGCATCTTGCTCAATATGTTGACACACCGAAGGCTCTGGCCGAGCTTCGTCGAGCTCGGTTCATCCCCGATGACGTCAGCATACGTCAGGCAACTAGTGAGGAGACCTTGACTACTAGAGAGCCTGGGGGGTCGTTTTTCCTCTCGTGGCTCTCTTGGAGTCTAATGTAGAGTTCCCTCTCCCGAGCATCTTTAGAGAGGCACTCTCCTTCTACCGGTTGTGCCCGGCACAACTCACCCTCAACTTCTTCTCAATATTGATGGGGGTAGCTCTATTGAATCGCTATATGGGCATCGATCTTAGTGTTCAAGAGATTCAACATTGCTATTCCATCACCGAGATGACCAAGGGCCTGAATAAATACTACCTCAAGGCCAAGGATAACCGGAACATCGTGCTCAAACTTAAGAACTCCCATAAGGGCGACCTCGACGACTTCATCGTGGTCGGAGGGAATTGGTAGCTCAGGCCTGGCGTCATTGATCCCTATGCATGGCTTTATCCGACCAGGCCGGGGTCCCTAGGTACCGAGCTCCTTTTCCCTTGAAACTCTTTATTACAATAGTTTTTGAATTCTTGATCAGGACTAATATGATTCTTTTCAGGTGCTCACTGCAACACATCCGTTGCTCGGGATAGAAAAGACATGAGAGACGGCAAGATAAATTTTGAGCACATAAAGTGGGTGCTTGAATAGGACCACGCCGCACGCTGCTTCTCTAGGATCTTAAACGGCGTACCTCTCGGGCCTGCAGAGCATGGCCATCGTTTGGTTTGAGTAGAAGAAGCTCAAGCAGAAGGAGGTCAAAGCAACAGAGCTTCCACCTCCAGCGAAACAAGTCACCGAAGGTCATCCAGCTCCTTCTCTCATAGCCTTGCCGATCAAGATAACCTAGCCATGTCGAGAAGAGATCTGCTCGACTTCCTAATAGGGGACCTATAAGGCCCTCAAGCTCTACGCACAGCTCCAACAAGCATCGCTGCTACTTCAATGGGTGCCCAAGCCCCAACTAGCGCCCCATTTTCGGCATCTCGGGCCCCTGCCCCACCTCTCACTCAATCGACGAGGAAGAGGCCCACGACTTCCGAGGTCGCCAGCTACCAGATCAGGCGTCGCATTGAAGAGGCGCCTCTAACCAACCTCCCAGCCAGCTCGGGAGCCAAACTTGAGGTAACCGAGGCTTCCCTCTCCTTTACCCCCACATACTATGGCCAGGTCCTGACTACACAGGATTCGGTACAAGAGAGCCATCATGTGACATGGGCACCTGCTAAGAGCCTCTGCTTACCCAAAGACAAGACCGCGTACAAGGCCATTTCTGACACCGGCCTGAAAAAGTAAGCTGCACAACACGTCATTATTGTAAGCTGATCATAGCTGAGCTACTATGAATTATTTAACTTCGTTGTTTATACAATTCTTCATCTGAGCCGATGCTTTCCTTGATTGCGCAGGGCTTATAGATGGGCGTTGAACCTACCGAGCGCTGCAGCAAAGTGCTGGAGAAGTGCAATCTTTTGCACACTAATGCCTTAAAAATGAAGGAGGACGTCAAGGACCTCCAGGGCCAGGTCCAGGTGGTCAACAAGGCTAAAGAAGAGGTCGAGCTCCTGGCTAGCAAGGCCCTGGCCTCAGTTAAGGAGCAAGAGGACAACCTGGCCTTCGTCCTCACGCAACTGGAAAAGGCCACGAAGTCCGAGGCCACACTGTAGAGGGCCTATACCGACCTCCAACAACTCAACTCCCGAACTACCTAGGAAAAATTCGATGAGGAGTACAATAAGGCGGTGACGACTACGAGGCTCAAGTCAAGACCATGCAGAACACTCTATTCAAGATGGGTTGGGATGCTGCCCTGAAGGCCACCGCCGTGCCTGAGGACTCCACACTGCACGGGGAGGTTCCCTTGATTCAGCCCAGCACTCCTTTCTTTGCCCGGCTTGTGCACCTGCTTGGGCAGGCCATCCCTCTGGGCAAGTGATCGAGGTCGTTCCCATCCCAGTGGCTGCAATTCTTCCTCTCCGTCCGAGCAGATGCCTCCACCTCCTCCTCCTCCAACCGAGCATGAAGCTAGCATTCTTGGTCAATGGGATAAATTTGAAGAGCTCGAGCCACTTTAGCCCGAGGCTAGAGCAACCCACCTGAATGCCTCCGTTGACCTTACCCTGGAAGATAATGAGCCAAACTAAGGGTAGGAAGTTGATCAAGCTGTTGAACTAGAGAATGGTGCAGCCACGTTTGCACAAGACGCCGAGGTTCACGTCAGTCAAGGCTCGATCCCCCCCATAGATTAGAATTTGCAATTTTGGTATTTTGGTATTTTTGTTTTAAGTATGCAATGCACGGCCTCGTTCCTACTTGGGAGGTTGATTTGCCCGAAAACTTCAATTAATGAACTCAATGACATCTTATTTTTCGAGCTTCATGACTTCTGTAACATTTTAGTTCTGCTTTTAGTCTCTTGACGCCCCGCTCAATATAGGTTCGGTATCTTACCTAGCCGAGTTAGACAACTTAACTAGCCGTGCTAGGTGACTTGTGCCATCTTGCCTAGCCAAGCTAGACAACATAACTAGTCGAGCTAGGTCATTTTTTCCCAGAGATGGGTCTTAGGTTCCTAGCCGAGTTAGACAACATACCTAGCCGAGCTAGGTGACTTGTTCCTAGAGATGGGTTTTAGGTGCCTAGCTGAGCTAGACAACTACCGAGCCGAGCTAGGTGACTTGTGCCCAGAGATGGATCTTAGGTGCCTAGCTGAGCTAGATAACTTACCTAGCCGAGCTAGGTGACTTGTGCTTATAGATGGGTCTTAAGTGCCTAGCCGAGCGAGATAACTTACTTAGCCGAGTTTGGTGACTTGTTCCCAAAGATGGGTCTTAGGCGTGTAGTCAAGCTAGGTAAGATGTAGAAATCTCAAAATTACCACGTAGGTAAATTTATTGATCTACTTTCTGCCCAAATTTAACTCGAGGTCAATCGGAACCTTTGGTGCCTAGCCGTGCTAGGGCTTTCTTGCCCAGGCTTGAATCAAGGTCAACAAGGGCTTTTATTGTCTAGCCGAGCTAGGATTTTCCTGCCTGGGCTTGACTCGAGGTCAATTAGGACTTTTACTGCCTAGCCGAGCTAGGATTTTCTTGCCTAAGCTTGACTCGAGGTCAGCTAGAACTTTTACTGCCTAGCCGAGCTAGGGGTTTCTTGCCCGGGCTTGACTCGAGGTCAACTAGGACTTTTACTGCCCAGCCGAGCTAAGAATTTCTTGCCTAGGCTTGACTCGAGGTCAGCTAGAATTTTAACTGCCTAGCCGAGTTAGGGCTTTCTTGCCAAGGCTCAACTCGAGGCCAACTGGGACTTTTACTACCTACCCGAGCTAGGACTTTCTTGCCCAAATTTGACTCGAGGTCAACTGGGACTTGACTCGAGGTCAACTGAGACTTTTACTGCCTAGCTGAGCTAGGGATTTTTTGAGACATAGTTGAGTACGCATAAGCTTCCGAGAAAGGTTTCTTCATTCATCATTCAAAAAATGAATTTATAATTGAAGCTTTAATGATAAAAATTTCCTTAAATTTTGAGCATTCCAAGGGCATGGGATCTGCTTTCCCTCCAAATCGTCAAGTTTGTACGCTCACATTCCTGCGATTGATGTAGCCTTATACGGGCCCTCCCAGGTTGGATCCAATTTGCCATCAAGGGGATCCTTTGTATTAAGAAGGACCTTCCTGAGTACCAGTTCACCGACCTGGAAATTCCTATGGTTAACTCGCCTGTTGTAGAACTTTGAAAGCTGTTGGTGGTAAGATGCTAGTATGACCAGAGATTGCTCCCCCATTTCCTCGGCTAGGTCCAAGTCCCGAGCAATACTGAGGCTACTGCTCTGGGACTCGAAAGCCTCAATTCTAATGGTAGGTAGCCCCACTTTCAGGGGAAGTACTGCTTCCAAGCCATAGACCATGGCAAACGGCGTCTCCCCTGTTGAACTTCTTGGAGTTGTTCGGTAGGTTCATGACATCGAATAAAGCTCGTCCACCCATTTTTTTCTTGGCTTTCTCTAATCTCCTTTTTAGCCCTAATAAGAGTGTCCTATTCGAGATCTCTTCTTGGCCATTGCTTTGGGGGAACGAAGGTGTTGAAAAGTAATTTTTTATTCCTATGCCCGAGCAGAAGGTCTTGAACAAGTTGCTGTTGAATTGCTTCCCATTATTTGCAACTATGGCACGCAAAATACCAAACCTGGTGATGATGTTCTTCCATATAAATTTCTTTGCGTCCACATCTCTGATATTGGCTAAGGGCTCAGCTTCAACCCATTTTAAAAAATAGTTTGTTGTTACAATTAGGAACTTTTATTGTTGAGTGCCCTAGGCAATGGGCCAACAATATCTAGTCCCCATTTTGTAAAAGGTCATGGGCTCGTGATTGGGCTAAGATCCTCGACAGGCTACCTGTGTAGGGGTGCATACCTCTGACACTTTTTGCACTTCTTTGAGAATACCTGGACATTTTTCTACATATAAGGCCACCAATAGCCCTAGCTAATAGCTCTGTGCGCCATAGACCTTCCCCCTATGTGACCTCCACATATTGCTTCGTGTAGCTCAAATAAGAAATCTTGGACTTTGTTGCGGTGAACACATAGTAGGTAAGGCCCCGAGAAGGATCTCATGTGCAACTGACCTTTAGGGGATAGCCAAAACCGAGCAGCTTTATGCCTGATCTTGTGCATTTCCTTTTTGTCTCCGGGGAGTTAAATCGTCGTCAAGAAATCTAATGATGGGATCCATCCAGCTAGGTTCCTGGTTGTTCTCTACGACACAGACTTGTCGTGCTGACGTCTTGATGCTCGAGCTTTCTTGTTTTTGTACTTCCACCGTCCTTTTTAGCCCGAGCTCAGTTGCCAAAGCTAGGGCTACCAGGGCATCAACATGGGAATTCCCTTCTCTGTTAATCTGCTCGATCTGCACTTCTTCGAATCCCTTCACCAGCTCGAGTGCTATGGAAAGGTAAGCAGCCATCCTGTCATCTTGGGAATTATACTATCCAATCAGTTGATTTACCAGTAGTTGGGAATCGTAAAAAACTTCTAACTTTCTGATGCCTAGGATCTTAGCACTTCTGAACCCGACCAGCAGCGCTTCATATTTCGCTTCATTGTTAGAAGCTGAAAATCCCAATCTGATGGAGTGTTCGATCACGGATTCTTCTGGAGAGATAAGAACCACTCATACTCTAGAGCCTTTATGGTTTGAAGCGCCATCGGTGTACAGCTTCCTCTTCTGCATTGTTTCTTTGGATTCTCCACTTTCTTCTCCCGTGCAGTCATCCTTCCCCCTAGCTCATACTCGAGCGTGGTCCGGTCCAAGCTGATCAGCGTACTCGGCATGAAGAATTCTAGTATGAAGTCCGTGAGGACTTGTCCCTTGATTTCAATTCTTGGGCTGAACTCGATATCGTACTCTCTAAGATCGACTCCCCATTTTTCAATTCACCCCGAGAAATCGGCCCTGCGCAGCAACGCTTTAAGTGGGTGTGCAGTTAGGACTATGATTTTGTGTGCTTGGAAGTAATGCGCCAGCTTTTGGGATGCCGTGACCAAGGCGAGTGCGAGCTTTTTTAGTGGTAAGTATCTGGTGTCAGCGTCGAGAAAGGTGTGGCTGACGTAGTAAATCGGAAGCTGCTCGACCACGTCCATCCTAAGAAGGACTGCACTAGCCGAGTGTTATGAGATGCAAGGTATACGTACAGCTCTTCGCCGAGCAGAGGCTTAGAGAGAAGAGGAGTCGTACTTAGGTACTCCTTCAATCTTTGGAGCGCTTGAGCACACTCTTCTCCTCAAACAAATTTTTTTCCCTTTTTCAATAACTAAAAGAAGAGATAACACTTATCTGATGACCGGTTAATAAATTTGTTCAAAGCTGCTGCCATCCCCGTTAGCCGTTGTATCTCCCTCACTATTTTTGAGGGTTGTATATTCTGTATCGCTGCTATCTGATCGGGATTGGCTTCGATTCCTTGTCGGCTTACTAATAGTCCCAAGAACTTTCCTGACTGCACCCCAAAAGCACATTTCGATGAATTAAACCTCAACTTATAAGTCTTCAATACCTCAAAGATGTTGCTCAGGTCGGTCAGATAATTATGCTGCTGTTCGGTCTTAACCACCATGTCATCTATGTAAACTTTAATGTTCTGACCCAGCATAGGTTGGGATATCTTAGTGACCATCCTTTGGTAGGTTGCCCTAGCGTTCTTCAGGCCGAAGGGCATGACCTTATAACAATACAACCCTCGTGGGGTGATGAAATTGGTCTTCTCTTGATCGTCAAGATTCAAAGCGATTTGGTAGTAACCTCGGTAAGAGTTCAAAAAGCTCATCATTCCATGACCTGCTGCTGAGTCCACTAGTTGATCAATCTTAGGTAGTGGGAACCAATCCTTCGGACAAGCTTTATTTAGGTCGGTGAAATCCACACAGACCCTCCACTTCCCATTCTTCTTCTTAACAATGACGCTCTTGGACAGCCATAAGGGGTACTACACTTCCCTGATTGCTCCTGCCTCGAGCAGCTTCTCTACCTCCTCTAGTATGACTTCTAAATGTTGTGCCGAGGACCTCTTCCCATGCTGGACGACTGGCTTGTGCGTCGAATCCACTCCCAGCTTGTGCTGCATTACCTTGGGATCAATGCCCAACATCTCATATGGTGTCTAAGAAAACACCTCCACATTCGATCTAAGGAAGTTCACCTGGTTGGTTTCATCTTACTCGGTCATATTCGAATCGAGCAAGAAGAAACGATCTGGGTCATCTTCATCCAGTATGACCCTCTTTAGTGGCTCTACTACTTTTTCTGTTGGTACTCTTCCAACGTCCTCCAAAAGTGATTTGTTCTGCATTTCTATCACGCACACCTGCTCATCCTTAGATGAGCTCGCCTTTCCTCGGATAACGACCATGAAGCACTGCTTGGCTGTGATTTTGTCCCCCCTAATTGTCTCCACGCCCCTTGAGGTCGAAAACTTGAGAATCTGGTGATACGCTGAGGGAATGACTTTCAGCTGGTGAAGCCATGTCCTCCCCATTATGGCATTGTATGGAGAGGGTACGTCCACTATCAAAAACTCAATGTTCTTGATTTGTGTTCCTGCCCTAACTGGGAATGTGATCCGTCCCATTGGGAGGATGGGCTTTCCATTAAACCTGACCAATGGGGTGTAGCACTTTTTCAAATCCTCCTTTTTGTGTCCTAATTGGAAAAAAATATCGGCGTACATTATCTCCACTGAGCTCCCTTAATCAACCAGGATGCTCTTCACATCATACCTCCCATTCCAAAGGGTTATAACAAATGCGTCATTGTACGGGTGTTCAACCCCCTCCATATCGACATATGTGAAGAAAGGTTTGGTCTCCCACCAAATATTCACTGTTCGGGCTCTTCCTTTTGCTCTAGTTATTGTGCCCGAGCTGGGTCTGCATGACCTCTCGTCTATGTGCTACTTCCCAACTTCCACTCCTTATCTCGTTTGATGTCTCGAGCTTAGGGGTCGCGTGTATAACGCTAATCACTCCTGCTAGCTCCTCCGTTCCTACCCCCTGTTCGGCCTGATTATGTTGCTCAACTTGAGTTTTTTCCTTATCAATATATTATCCGAGGTTCCCAGCCTTCACCAATTCTTCCAAAACCTCCTGAATTTCCGGCAACAATCTGTGAAATGTCAGTGCACCTTGTGGTAAAAGCAATGTTTCTTCTCGTCCCTCTTGTTCAGGTTAATGAGCATCTTTGGTGGTTAGACAAACTAAGGCTTGTCCTTAATCTGGTGAAGGAGCTTGTGAATAGGCTCCTTGAATATAGTGTTAGCTACCTCGTAAACGCCGTTTGGCATCTCATGCCCCATTTCTCTCTTGAGTTTTTTCTTGGCCTTCTCGCCTTTATTCCTTTCTGCTCAAGTTTCTTTTTGTACTGCTTGGGCAGGCGCCTCGTTGACCTTTTCTCCCATATCCTCCTCGACCTTCACGTACTTCTCTTAGTCAAGGAATGCCTTAACCTATGGGTTTTATCTATTCCGAGCTTGAAAGAGGCCACAATAAGTTGCTCATTGCAATCATCGATGTTGTTGAATGTCTCCCAATAGCACCGAGCATAAGACCTTAGGCTTTCATTTCCCACCTTCCTGAGGCTATGCGAAGAATAGATCTCTTTGGGTTGTCTGCTATTGGTGATAAACCTTGTTGCGAACAGCTCGGTAAGCTATTTCTAACTTCCAACCGACTCAGCTGGGAGTTTGTCAAACCAGCGTAATGCTACTTCACCCAAACTTGAAGGGAATATCCTGCACATCAGGTTGTCGTTCTCATTCTAGAGGGCTATCATCTTATCTAAAATGCCGTATGTGACCCATAGGGTCAACCTTTCCATTGTAGAGATTAAATTTTGGGGTTTGGAACTTCCTGGGTGGATCCACTCCATCCACCTCTCTCGTGAATGAGGAGGCTGATATCTGTTCCAGTACCCTCTAAGAAACGTTTTTGGCCGACCTCCCCATGGTTGGCTATAATCTCCCTTCGAGCTGGTGGTGCAACTACTGCTTGAACTCCTCTTTCTCGTCTTCACGTCCGAGCTCCTAGCCAGCCTGGCGTTGCTGCTCTTGATGGTGTACGACTGGTGCGTGTGTGTTACTAGACTTTTGTGTATGTTCTTGCCTCCTCATTTTCGAGCCCGAGATATGACTCCTTTTTGGGGCCTCACCCCGCTGCTCAGATTAAGGCTCCCTCCTTCCACTGCGACTGGCCTAAGGCCGATCAAGGTCTCTCCTTGGGTCTCTGTTGGGCCGCTGGTGGTCTGACTAAACTCCTTGTGAGCGTCGCTGGTTCATACGAGCTCTCACCTCGTGAAGCTCTCGCTGGAGCCTGACTAGTTGCTGGTCTCGCTTGTTCAGTTCGTCCTGGTACTCCTCCACCACTTGTTGCATCGAGTAGCGTGGTGGGTAGTCCCCTTCAGATGGTGTGGTTTTGTGAGAGCTACCAGCATGGGTCTGCTCTCTTCTCTAATTG
Source organism: Heliamphora exappendiculata (assembly GCA_034768845.1). Lineage (NCBI taxonomy): Eukaryota > Viridiplantae > Streptophyta > Magnoliopsida > Ericales > Sarraceniaceae > Heliamphora > Heliamphora exappendiculata. The sequence goes on along the minus strand of JAOTRH010106997.1, from coordinate 3,483 downwards.
ATCCTGGACCCACCAATGTGGATTTCGGAGTGCACAGGATGTCTCATTCGATGGTGAGTTGCATGTGATGCCTCCGCGCGTGGTGCGCATTGCTCTCTCAGCTCTTTATAAGCGTGGTTGCCCCGGCTAGCCATAGAGGCGTTCTTAGTACCTTTCCCACAGACGGTGCCAAATTGTAGAGGATCAAGATAGGGATCTACTATTCCCGTCCAGGTTTGCTAAATAGTCCAGGATGGATTTCATGTGTCCTTGCACAAGAAATGGGTAAGATACCCGCCGGTGACTTTTATCGATGGATCCTCTCATGATCAAGTCAGGTAGGGGTTTAAAGACAGAGAAACTTGAGAGAACAAATTAGCAGAGTTTCTTCTAGTAAATTAGAATGCATACTTTTGCCTTCCAAAATGTTGGCTATTTATAGAAAAAAAATATATACTTGACCTACTTTGGGAGTCTGATTAAGGCTCAGCTATCAATCTGATAATGACTTATCATTGTTATCATTATATTTTTTTGCAAGTTCATTTTGTCATATCAAGCTGTCCATCGGTACCCAAAGTTGGTTTAACTGCTTCCGATCTCTTATCATAAATGTCACATTCTTATATGCGTATCACGGACACTCATTATCATGTATCAAGCCCTAAGGTTGGCTTTCACGGTCACTCAACATATGTTGCTCGGCCATGGATGCCGTGCAGCACTCTTCGGGACCTCGGCTATGAGTCCTTCCTCCAAGCTCGGTCCCATGACCATGGCTCAGCTTCAACTGCCCCAAGATCCTAAAAGTTCGGTAGCACCGTTCCATAGTGCTCAACCCATTCTTGGGCTAGGGCAGGTACACCGAGGTGCACTGTTATGGCCATGTGGCGCTGCACTGTACGGCTTCTCCATGTGGATACCATATAGCCGATATCAGAATTCAACCTCCCTCATATATTATAAATAAAAAAAATCCCAAATCAAACAAGAGATAAGAAAAAGTTAGGAACAAAAAATAATAATTATGGCCCAAAAAATATAATATCCGATCCCACCCTCATATAATCTTATTTCATATTCACTAAACAAACATGCCTTAAGAGTTTAGACCTCAAAAAAGTCACAACCCTTTTTGTCTAAAAGCAAAAAGAAATTGATTGATTTATTCGTTTTTTAATTCTAAAACAAATATGTAGAAAACTGTTTTGATTAAAAAGTAATTTTAAATTACCATGTAAAGTAAAAAAAAGTTACTTTTGGCCATTGATTTTTTAAAATTCTTAAGTAGAAAATCTACAAACCAACATTAAAACAGTTGACAAAAGCCAAAACACTAAAAGCACTTTGACAAACACCCACCTAATATCCTTGTCATATTTGTATACACTGAGTTTATTTTGCTGAAGAATCTTGAGAACCAAACAAGAAACTCTCTCTATCTTGAAAAATTATTAGATAATTTTAGAGTATCATTTCTCACTCATACCTTCGTAAATAAAAATATTCAATATAGATTAAGTGAATTAAAAATTTATTAGGTATTATTGGAATTAAAAATTTATTAGGTATTATTGGAATCTCACGTAACATGATTTATTTATAGTTTTGCCAAATAAAAATATTTTATACATATTAAGTGAGTCACTTTTTATCTCTTATTTATCGAACAGAAGGTAGCCGCCATTGTCTCATTCAAAGTATTTTTTTTATAACAGAGAAACTATATCAAAGCGGAGCTCTTTGGACCTATCTTTAAAATGTAAACCTCCAGCTATCTGTCATCACCTGCAAACTACATATTGAGTAGAAACACCACGTACATAGAATTTGTTTTTCTTTTTTTCAAAATAATTTAATTTTAATTTTAAATAATTAAAAACCATCCCTATGGTCTGACTTACAAATTAAACTTGAAAAAAAAACATATAAAATTGAACTCATCGGTTACATAATTTACCCATTTAACAATGACGTGAAAGGATTTGGTAAAAAGGAAGTAATGAATTGACCTCGGTATTCCATGAGCTTAAAAAAGTCACGAGCCTTTTTTTTGGTTTTTTTGGTCTAAAAGCTATAAAAAAAAAAAACACAAAAACAAAAAGCATAACCTAAAAGCTAACAACCAAAGTTCTCCTTTGATAACTTAAAATTGATTGATTTTACTTATTTTTTTTAAATTTCTAGAACAAACATGTAAAAAAAAAACTTGTTTTATTAAATGTAATTTTAAATTACTATGTAAAGAAAAAAATTACTTTATGAGCATTGATACTTTTAAAATATTTATATTACAAATGAGAATGGTTGCTATTGACATTTATTCTATATGTAATTGACCCCCCCCCCCCCTCTCTCTCTATTTAAATTTTAATTTTTTTCTCTCACTTCACTTTAAATTTAATATTTTTTACCTTTCATCAAAAATATATTTTTAATATATATACATGCATGTAGTCCAAGAAACTTAATTAATTTTGTATATTTTTTTAGTGATATTAGGAGTTTACAGTGAGATTAGAAAAGATTCTCTACTTCATTATTGCCCTTAATATTAATAAAAGTCATTTATTATTTAAAACTAATTTTATAATTAAACTATGTTCCAAATATCTTTAGGCACATGTAACTGACTAAAACCTAACTTTAAAAACGTTGACAAACGAAGCCTAAGCACTTTAACACCCACGACCCACCCACCTAATATCCTTGTCATATTTAAATACACTGGAACTTGGTTTGGCTAAAGAATCTTGACAACCAAACAAAAAGTTTCTGCCTCTCTTGAAAATATATTAGGTATTGTTTGTGTGGTATTCGGGCTAAATAAAAATATTCGAGGTAAACTAAGCGAGTTAAAAAAATTATTAAATATTATCAGAGTATCATGTGACATTGTTTAAGCAGTACTTTCGCTAAATAAAAATACTCAATGTGTACTAAATCGATTACTCTTCGATTGTCTCCTTCCTATTTAACAAGAGAAACTACCATGGTCTCACCCATAATATTTCTAACCATGTCATTAAGTAGAAATACGACGTAGAGAATGTCACATTGCTATGGAACTGTGGGTGTTCAAATTTTTTTGACAAAACTAGTAAACCAGGCTAAATTGATCAAAACTACACGATTCGGTTGTATTTTTTTGGTAAGCGATTTGGTTTTGGTTTCAAATATTGGAATTTTGTGAATTCATTGGCCATTGAATTCCAAAATTTAATTGCAATTGAATTGGCCATTCAATTAGCAATTGAATCCAGAAAATCAATACCACTCATGGCTATTGATTTTCCTATAATCTCCTCCATGATGGAAGTCCTATATATACTGTCTTCTCATTCAGAGGAAAGAAGGCAGAGAAGCAGATAAGGGAGAGAAGAATAGACAGAACAGAGAAAATTACAGCAGAGGTAAGAAAGGAGAGATACAATTCTCATATTATATTGCAAGCTGTAAGAGAGAGAAAGACAGACGGAGTACGTTCGTAGCCGATCCTTGGTG
>JAOTRH010106986.1:0-15569 GCA_034768845.1 Heliamphora exappendiculata | reverse complement strand
GGGTTTGTGTGCCAAGGCCTTGGGCTTGGGCATTTTTTAATAATTTATTTTTTTATTTGTTCTTTTTTTATTGCTTCTAAACCAAATCAAACCAAACTAAACTTTTACTCCAATCAATTGAGGTTGACTGCATAAGTACTTTTATGCCATTCTGTTTTGTTAAGAATCATACATTCAGTTAGTTTCGATAAATTGATATCTTTTTTTAATACAACATCTCATGTATGTTTAGATCTATCCCTTCCTCTAGTGTTCCCATTGTCCATTATCTTGTTTTTTTTTTTTACTACTGCATCAATTGGTCTACGTTATATATTTTTAAACCACCTTAATATATTTTCTCTCAACTTGTCCTCAATTGGTGCAATCCCTACCATTCCACGAATTTTTTCATTCCTAATTTTATATTTTCTAATCTTACCACACATCAACTTTAACATTCTCATTTTAGCAACACTCATATTATTTATATGATCTTTTTTAGCAGTTTAACATTCTGTCTCATATAGAATCGTTGATCTAATAGTTGTCTTATAAAATTTCTTTTAATCTTGTAAGAATTTGTCGATCACATAAAAAGTCAAACGCACCCCTCCACTTAAGCCAGCCAACTTTGATTTTATGAATTACATCATTTGCAATCTCTCCATCTTTGCTAATAATCGAACCTAAGTAATAAAAAATATTCACTCTTAAATATAAATTGATTTTCAATTTTTATCTCTTCACTATTAATACTCATATCACTACCAAAATTATATTCCATATTTTAGCGTTAACTCCACTCTTAATCTCATCCACTAAGACAATATCATCTGCAAATAATATACACTATGGAACATCATCATGAACATGTTTAGTAAGTTCATGCATAACAAAGGTAAAGAAGTAAGAACTCAAAGTCAATGTGCAATCCTATTATAATTAAAAATTCACTTATTTCTCCTGCAGGTGATTTAATTGTTGTAGCAGCTCCATCATGCATGTCTCTTATCACATCAATGCACTATTTTGTCACACCCTTTCTCTATAGCGCCCACTGGAGGAGATAAAATTCCTTAAAAAGATAAGATTATATCTTTAAATAATATAAGGATGAAACTTCTTAAATAGATAATCTAATATCACATCTTTAAATAATATATAGTTGTGATAGGGATAGATTTCTCTTAAAAAGATAATTCCATAATATAATTAGGATTCTTTTATGAAAAATGACTCTTTCTCTTTAATTAGGCACTTAACCCTACAGGTAAAGATACACAATCATACGTTCATACAAACTCTAAATTTTCATTCATATTGATTGTGGCTAACTTAAGCATCGGAATGCTCCGACCAGTCAGCGCCGGCCGGGTATTAACGGTGCTCTCTTCTTGCAGGAATCTTAGAATTCGCAGATGCTTGATTCATCTTCTTCGTTGGGGATATTGATTCATCTTCATCTTCTTCTAGGCATTTTATGATACGCCTCTTCTAAATCTATAAAAAAAACATATGAAGACCTTTTTTTTTCTATACTTTTCTATTATTCTTAATAGGTGGAATACTTTCATAGTTGATCTACCAAACATAAAACCAAATTGATTCTATGACACTATTTTTATTGCTTATATTTATAATAAATAATAGTATCCTATGTATTTATTATATTATTTTAGTTTATAAAAAAAACTTATAATAATCATCATTTTTTACTATTGTTTAATTTTTTATATAATAAACAATAATATACTACCGGGACAGGCCAACCGTAGGAGATTTTTCAATTTTTTCATTTTTCTTGCGGGCTAACGGAACGGGCCAGCCTCGGATGGAGCTTCGGGACCTGGAACCCAGGCCCAAGCCCAGCCCACATGTTCCTGAGCTCAAGCGAACTCAGGACTTGACCGAGGGTCGAATCACTACAGTAATGGCCCGGGACCAGTTAGGACCAGCCTCAGGCGACCCACAGACCTCGAGCCCATTTTCACACCCCTATTCACATAAGTGCTTTATGGCCTTACATATCATGGGGCTAAATAAAAAATATAAAACATTAGCCAATGTTCAAACGAAGTCTTGGGATACTCCTATGCCAAAAGACCCTCACCGATATCTGAAATGTTTTGAAACAATGTGAGTTGGAGCTCAATAGCAAAAGACTAAAGGGAAACAATGTGAGTTGGAGCTCAATAGCAAAAGACTAAAGGGAATAAATGTATGGTATGTGATCCATAAAAAATATATAGATAACATGTCCCATAACGTCGATTCAAGTACTTTAAAAAAAATGTGCAATTCTCTGATAATATAGATTTATATAATAATGTAATCTCAATTTCTTTACTTGATTCCAACATCAGCATAAGATTGAACTCACCATTTATATCAACTATTGAATTCACATCAAACCAGTCTAAGTTATGTAGTAAATGGATACCTCAAGGTATCAACCGGCAACAATTTAATTCGTAAGTTGCAAACATAATCTGACCACCTTTACAAGGATTTAACCCAAGGGATAGAGCACCCAATTCGGCCACCTTCACAAGGATTAACCTGACGAGTAAGGTACCCAATCGTGCACAAATTTTCGATCTTCCACTGAGGAGCTAGTTAAGGCCAACTTAATCACATAATCTCAACATGGTAAATCCACTTGGACCATTTTCCATTTTAAGCAACATTTCTCATTGTCTAACTATAACCTACAACTAATTATCCTTTAACATACATAAAGCATAATTTGCTCGGGAGTAATTCAAGATGATCAGAGCGTCATTCCGTCAATTAAAAAAAATTACATTTTCGAATCTAAGCCAACTCCATTAGACATTTTCAATTAGATTCTTCACATAAGCTTTTCATCAAACACACGTCATGCATTAGCTTTCATTCTAATCATAAAGTTAACCATAAATTTAAGTTCCTTGACCAAAAGTGCAATACTTTCAAAACTCTAACATCCATCAAAGCTCATCACATATTTTTATAATAAAAATTAGAGTTAATGCTCCAAATAAATTCTTTCATTAAAAAAAACATTTACCACATATAAATCACAATTATTTAAAGATAGTTTACAATCCTACCTCAAATAAGCAAACACTCAAAGATTTGATAAAACCCAAAATCCCAAACTTGCCTAAACAAAATATTGGTCAGTTGAAAACAAAACCCATTTAAGTCTAGCATAACTTTATGAGATTTTGTAATCTTGACCTCCAAAATGTAGAGAGAAGAAGATGAGAAGAAAAGAAAAGAAATGAGAAAAAGTTCCCACATAGAGAGAGAGAGAGAGAGAGAGTTCGGTTGATGAAATGGGGATTTGGTTCCCTTTTTAGTTTATGATAAGAGTCGAAACTTCTCTAATAAGCTTTGACATGGTCAACCCCTTTTATTTTTATTATTATTATTATTATTATTATTATTATTATTTAAAAACATACCAGCATACCCCCCCACATAAGACAATTAACCTCTCTCCTAAAAATTCATCACACGTTCAAAAGTGATCGTAACACAATCTCGGGTCTCCAATCACACAGGTGGGTCCCGCAATGCTCGGTCAAAAGACATAAGGCCCATGGCCCAGATACCCAAAATAAAATGTGCACACAAATGCATTTAACAGGTGTTAATAATCACATGGGAAAATTAATAAATAATTAAAGCGGATATAGGTCTCCACATTTTGCTATTGAATCCCATGGTAGCAGGGCAGCTGAAGCAATTTGAAATGGTTTTCCAAACAACTTCCCTAATATATTGCAAATTTTCTATCTGTCAGCACTTATTTATTCAAAAATAAGTGTCAAACATGCATTGGATTGCTACTTTATACAATTGGATTTATGATTCAAATGAATTTAGTGCATGAAATGTAATCCATTACATCATCATCACAACGCATACGAAGTGTTCAAAATTTAAATATACAGATTAGGCCCAACAAACAAGAAGTGCCCAAAACATTTTCTCAGCCACTTATTTAGCTTTCTTCATTTCTTTCTAGAACATACTTCTCAAAGCTCTATTTGCGGAAAGAAATTTCATTTGCCATTAGAACGTCAAAAAAGCTAACCTTAATGGAAAAAGAATCAGATATCTCACTACCACTCCTATACACCAGAGCGGAAACAAATACACATTCCAGTTCCACGGTTCTGGAGGAATTGACTTGAAACAACGCGTAAATGAGTCCTGTTCACGAATCAAGTTTAATCGAAATGGTAAATATTTTATTTTGGTACAAGTGAATATGAGTCAAAGGGCAAATAACAAAGCAAAACAAACTTACAATACCAAGAAAAAAAACCATTAAAAGCACATTAATTTGTTAAAGATGCGAATAATATAAAGCATCCCCACTATCCCAAAACTAGTATCATGTTTAAAAGTAAAAAGATAGAAAGCATTAATAAATGCAAGTCGCATCTTTTTAGCATTATTACATAACAAAATTACCAACAAATTTGAGAAATAACGATTGCTTTAAGAACGATTGCTTTAAGCTTATGGAATTTATAACAAACTTATTGCATGGTTAATATATACAAGCAGTAAGAATTATTGCTTTGACTTCACATTGTAGACAATTCATTCTGGGAAAACTACAAAATAAAAAGTTGGACATACACTTTGTAACGAACAGCAAACAACTATGACGAACTTGCATAATTAACTCAAATACATACATTTGTACCCTCATCTTGAGTTGAAATTCTATAATCCTTGATTAATTGATCGTTGCTAATAGCTAGCAATCAGCAAGGCTTAGGTAATCCATATTTCCTTTCTTTTTATGTGACGGTTTTTGAGGATATTAATTGGAAGTTTGTTCTGGTTTAGTATTTTCCTTTCATTCCCATAATCCCAGAAAAATGCAAGCAATACACATAATTATCATATCAAACAAACATTTTTGATAAGCAAAAAAGATTTTATCTAAAGAGTATTAAGGAAATGCCAACCGTATAAGTGGGAAAGTGAAGCCTTACATATAAGGGAGTACAACAAAAAGAGCTACCACCCAAAAATAAAAATAATTACTAAGTAGCATGGACACGAACACAAAATACAACACGGACATGACACGGTGTCATGGGTTGCCCTTTTATAGGTCAATCTCGTAATTCGTGTGGTCATGGCAAGGATAGCCTGAAGAAAGCCCACGACGGTGCCCAAGGATATGGTGGCAACACTAAGCCTAGAAACATGCCATAACGCCCCAACAAGACCATTTGGCACGCAGCAACGCAGCACAATGCAGCAACAATGCACATGGGCGCAAGTTAGCGTGCAGCGCACCACGCGCGTGGCAAGGCGCAGCGCAGACAGTTTGGGGCGCAAAGCTGAGGCATGCGCAGGCAGCGCAGCCCAGTGCCTGGGCACGACGTACAACAGTTTGGCATTGGGTTTTCGAGCACCAAACAACGTTCGACAGATTTGAGATTTTTATGGTAACTTCATCTGTTGGACAAATGTGTTAGGCCAAAATTTGGTGATTTTTCAAAAATGGGAGATATTTTTAAAAATCAATTATGACTTCTCAAACATCTTAATGTTTCTTCCTACCAAATTGGAAATGGCTTAGAACGCTATAAGAGGGGGTAGTAGTGTGCCACTTACCAGCCCTCCTCCGTGTCATCACTAATCACTGAAGTGGGCAAAACCCCAAGGCACCTTGAGGGTGGGTTCTAGGCATCAAAAAGAGGTGTTTTAGGGTCTTCATGCGGGCATGGGTGCCCATAGACGATGTTAACCAAGAGGACCCGAGAATGGTTTTAGACATCGCGCGTAAAACTGGGAGTGGAGGTTTTGGATTCAGACACGCTTGTCCCGCGAGCTATCATTCATTTGAGTGTCCTAACCAGATTAGGCTATTGAGGTACCACCAAAAAACCGCGTGTGCCGACCTACTTATATGTTATGGGTTCGACATTGCTTGTAGAGGTCTTGTGGTCTAATATGTGTGGCTTGCCACTAGAATCGCATTTGGATGCTATCGTTCGAGGCAAAAGCCTATGAAATGAGTCGAGTGGCTTGACGATTGAGGTACCATAATGAACTTGTGGCCTAAGGATTGAACGTTTCCTTACTCGGGTGACATGTCATGTGCATTGTCTAGTACGCGTGTACGCACGAGGATATTGCTGTGGGCACAAGAGTGACCCTTCGTGTCATATATAGAGTACGAGGCACCTTTGACTTTCAGAGACGAGCTATATAGATTTGTTACACGTCGAGAAGCTTGTCAGCTAAGTTAGGCATCAATGTCAGCACGGGCGTGTTACTTGTTACCCTAGCGAATATAGGACCTCAGTTGAGCGAGTGCCTTACTCGGGATCAGTTTGGTGCAAGAAAACTACTATGCCGTTCGGTTTGTAACTTGGGACGTCAAGTCGTTAGGTGACATCCCGGTTATACGGGCCTTTCGTGAGGAGAGTTTGTTCTTACTTGATAAAGCATGAACCCTTGAAAAGAAATTTGAATAATACGTAACAGAAAATACTCGGATGGTCAGAGAATAGGAGGATTCAGATTTGATGGAGTTTGAATGCTACACGGGAAAAAATTCCGATGCGTCACTAAAATGTCGCCCCGTGACACAGACACGCCGACACGTCAATTTTTAAAAAATACAGGATACGCCGACATGTCAATTTTTAAAAAATGCAGAACACGACACGTCTGGAACACATTAAAATTTTACAATTTTATATATTTATTGTATGTCAAATATATAAATAATTTATTTAATTGTAATTAAAAATATACAACATATTACTAATAAAATTAAAATATCTTATATTTCTTCTTATAAATGTTCCAAAATATATTTACTGTGCATAATTTGTGTTTTGAAGAATGCAAAACATTGTTACTATGAAAAAATTCATCACATAGAATGTGTTCGAAGAGTTCAATAAGTGCCATTGAAGTGTTTATCAAGTTTCGAAAAAGCATATGGCATTATAAATTTAATTTCTTAATTAAAACACGTTTAAAAAATGTTGAATACGAATTTAAGAGTGTTCGAAGAGTGTCCATGGAATGTCGTATCCGACACGGATGTCCGACACGACACGCCATCATCGTAGAAGTGTCTGTACTTCTTAGGAAGTAAACAACAAGAAACCTCTTACATAAAGAATCATCACAAAGTTAATGTCGACTGGCGATGCTACTAATTTGGGCAATCAACTACACAAATTATAAAGAAAAACACACTTCAATCTATGTAATTGTGATTCGACCCCATCAAAAGATCTTCTACTATGCTTTAACCATAACATCCACATCAAACACAGGAACTAAAAGCCACACCATTCCCTTACTCTTCGCACTCTACCCCTTCAAATCCGACAAAACACCAAACACCTCCTCCTCAAACAAACAAATTCAAAAGAAAAGATCCTATAAAGGCTTAGAACTACCATGGCAGGTATCTCCATTGGTTATAACAATTACAGATTCTCAAGGCGCAACACGCATTCTGTTGGCTTCCATCGACGTTTAGTTTTATGAATGGATCCCTGCATTCGGTACAGCCAAGGTATCGACAAGATAAATTGGAGGAATATCTTGTCACCCTCATGTAACATCAATTTCACCAGCCATCTGCCAAGAAATAAAAACAACAGCAGCAAAGGTCTCAAACATGCAATTGAATACCTGGGTCTGGATTCTGGAGGATTCGGGGTAATAGGAAAATGCTAAAAATATGAAGGGAAAAAAAGAATGAATGCACAACACGTGGGTCCCTGATATGAGGGTAGGTGCTTGCCTGGAAAGCCTCTAGCTCCTTGGGTAGGCCTTCAACCAAATTCTCTCTCTCTCTCTCCACACACACAAAAAATAATCAAATTGTAAAGGCAATAGAAGCATAGAACTGTCGGACTCGACTGGAGGGAATTTTTCTTATCATACATTAATTCTTCAATTTAGCATACGCAAGCTTTATAAAAACATGATGCAGCACTAGTTGCCTTCTTCAACTAAAGGACTAAGACAAACATTTTCATGACTAATGCATTTCCAACGGGGAAAAGTCATAACCACTCAAATGAACTGCTCCTAATCCCAGTATTACATCAATAAGCTTCATTCCAAGAGGATCGACAGTGAAATTTTTACTTGGCCAACTCAAGCAAAAATCATAACAGGAGCAAAAATTTCACTCAATTTTCATTGACTTATCAATAGCATGAAGTAGCATCATTACAGGTGCAATTCTAAACAAAAGACGAGGAAATTTCAGTATAATCAACTAATACGGGAAAAAATATATAAAAAATGCAAGTAGGGATAAGAATATATAGAGAATTATGTCAAGAAACAGAAAGATCTTACATCAATTATGGCACCAGCTGCTTCTGTCAAAGTTGGTGAAATGTCGAGTAAATCATGCCTGATCAATTTTGTTTAGGACATTAATTTACAGATGAATTCATATTCATGTGTGTGCATGCATAAACAGAGAGTGAGAGCTAGAGAGAGAGAGAAAGAAAGAAAGAAAGAGAGAGAGAGAGAGAGGAGAGAGAGTTACAGGCGAAGCTTGCCGTGAGGTTCTTGCATGGCTCCAGAGGGGAGATACTCTTCGATATTTGGTCGATCTAAGTCCAATTCGGAAGTTGATGCGTGTATTTTGCTCATTTTCAGCCTCCCTGTATCTCTGGCTCTCAGCTGCAACCATGAGAGCAAGAAAAGACAAGTCAGAGAGAGATTTTGACAAAATGAGAAAAGTGTTTCCCCCTAAGGTAACTTCAAATCACTAAGAAAATGGAAACGGTGATAATTATGGACAAGTTGTACCCAAAGAAAATGAGTACGCAGACTTGGATGCCACTCCGCAATTGGGGTGTACGGGAGCAAAATAGCATAAGAATTGCAGTGAACGACACTTTTCCTCTCTTCCCACAAAGACATATATGAACAAATATAATTCTAAATGAAAGTGGCTCCTAAACATGCCCAGGTAGAATGCAACTTGCACGAATTGCTTAGCCTTACAAAAACACTGAAGTTTCTCAAAACGGTACTTTCCAACCAACACATGCGCAAAACAAAGCAAACATGATTGTGTTATCGGATATCAGATTGAGATAATTCTAACTGTGACTTTCTTTTAAAGTATTTTGCCATAACTGTTAAAAAATAAGATAAACAATCAAATGCCCTAACTTCAACAAATAAACCAATCTATTAAATCACTGAAAAAACATAAATTTGCAACAAAAACTGCACAGAAAATTGAAAATAAACAAACACATGTAACACACAATTCTTTACACATAATCACAGACTCGCAGTAACACAAAAATAAAATACATATGTACATGATACATATCTATATATGCTTACAAGTTAGGCCGATAAACAAAAAAGGCTTAGAATTTTATCTCAAAAACCCTAACTTCAGAATTTTATCTCAAAAACCCTAATTATCAGAATCGAGGAAAAGATTCAAGACCCTAACAATAATCATGCATCAAAATCCCTAAAGCAATCTCAAAAATCAAAACCCTAATTTTACTCGAGATTTGAAAGAGTCGACTGACCTGGGAGTGGTTGCTTGGGCGTTGCCGCAGTGGCAGTGGCTGTCCGGGCGGTGATGCGTTTCCGAAACGGTGCCTTGGTGGACGTTGGACGCCGGAGCCTGGAGGAGTGCCGGACTGACGGAGGAGCCGGTGGATGAAGCCTGGAAGCAGGGGAGTTGCCGCTAGCTGAAAGCGTGAAAGCCTAGCTTGCAAGGCGCTGGATTGAAGCTTGAAGGAGGCTGGAAATGACTATAAAGGCTTGAAGTTGTAGCCTAGAAGTCTTGATTGATGAACGCAGGAGGAGGATACTTCGATTTCGGAAGAAAGGAGAAGGGCTTAACTTCGGAAGCCGACGAAGACGTCGTCGAAGAGAGAAAACAAAAAGCTAATTATCGTGGATATTAATATTTATGAAATTAATAAGTTTTATTTTTAAAATTACATTAATATTAGAATTCGTTTTTCCTCATTAAATTATTATTTATTATCCACCTTAAATTATTATTTATTGACCCAGTGAACAACAATAGTTAGTAGAAACGGTTTATTATTATGTATTTAAGGGATATAATTATATAATCTTATGTGATAAAAACATAATAAAAATATAAAAATACTAATACTATTTTTATATTTTATATGAAAACACAAATACAATAATACAAAAATATAAAAATACTAGTTTTATTTTAACATTCTCCTGTTCTGCCTTAATAAATGAAAATAAGACTTTTCAAAGTAAAAGAAACGATCGACAAAAATTCGAGCAAGCGCAACTTGAAGGTAAATAGTCAAATTTATGTGTTAGAATATAAAAAAATTTAATAAAAAAGTGGAAAAAAATTTCGATCTAAGAGACATCATAATAGTACACCTGCTATTTTTATTTTTTTCAACTAAGTCTAATAGAATTTACCGAAAGTATAATATAAAGGAGTGGCAGTGCCATAGAAGGAGGAAATTGGATTAATAAGAGCCCTAATAACATAAAAGTTTTGAAGTGACAGTGTAGACGTAGCTCCAATGCAGATTCCATCATTGATCGTGGTCTAAGATTTTTTTTTTTTTTATTTTATGTTTAATCTATCACAAAAGCTTTTGAAAGTCTTATTTCTTTAACTAATAAGGAAAAATCTTTTATTTCCGTCAAGATACAAACTTATCTCCTCAAACTTATGATGATAACTTTCCTTACTTTACACCCACTACACTCCATAATGTAGTCTTGCATAATCCTGCCCTAGAATTCCTCTCAAAGTATGACAACTTTTCACACAAATGAGTTATTAAATCGATATTCAGGATAAGCTAATTTAACGTTAGGTTCTCGATGCTCATTGTATTCGCTTCCCACAATTTAATATAGCGAATCCATTTAAGTTGGTAGAGATGTGTGAAAGGAATAGCGTTGAACTTTGAAGATGAAATATACTTTTTTTTCTCTTTCTCTTTTTTACCATTTTTTTTTAAAGGGGGTGCCACCCCTTTTATTTGGATATAGCTGTCGGACCGAGGGTTCTATTTACGGAACAAAACTATATTTTTAAACCTGAGAGTGAGTTAAAGAAAGTCAAATAGTGGAATAACAATACGAGATCTATGACTAAGCTACATGCGACTAACTACCTGTTTTTATATAGTTTGACCATACTAAGGAATGGAACGAGTCAATGACGTAAAAAATGGCTTCACACTCTAACGAAGAGTACGGGATCTCCTTTATTCTTCTTTTTTGTTGCACTTTATTAATTGGTCTATGCACCTCTTATTCTACGAGAATTGGTAAAACCTGATGAATTAGGCACATATTAATCGTATCACACTTGTTAATTCAATTGCACTTGTTATACCTTCCATATCAAGCGTAAAAGATATGAGATGAGTCTCATTAGGAAGAACAAAGATATTAAAATACATGTATTATTTTAATATTCTCATGTCCTACCTTCACATGTCCTTATCCTGTTACTCATGAATTTTTTTTTGTCCCGATCACACGGGTGGAAAAGATATTTACTTTTTTTTGTCATGTCACACACACACATATATATATATATATATATACTAGCAATTGTATCCACGCAGTGAGCATGGGTCGTAAATTGTGGGAAGTTAAAATTTTTTAGTTTATTTTTTTAACCTTTTAAAATGTTTTAAAAAATAATAAAAATATTAAATTAAATTTTTTTATTTTATGATAAATGAAAATATCATAAAAAGTTTCACCAAGTTAAGAGTTTACTTATTATAATATAATATAGATATAGATATAGAGATATAGAGAGAGAGAGAGAGAAAGACCAAAGCAAAACGATTGCATCCAAAACCCAACCAATTACATCAAAAAGCAAATGAAGTTGCCTAGTCATGAAAAGATAAGTCAAGCCAATAGCCAAAGCAAGATAACTTAAAATCCTTTCAGTGCTGTTACCTCTCCCGCTACCACCGCCATTGAACCCAAACCCTTAATTGAGTTTATCCACAACCACCCTCTTCTTCCTCTTTTACCCTTCCTCCCAATTTTGAATTCTATTTTTTTATCTCCACTCACTTCTAAGAACGACCATCTCTCGAGAGAAATCTCCAATTTAAACCTTCTTTGATGCAAAGAACCAATCTTTGTTATTGAAACCGAGTGATAGTTAATGGGTTTTGACAATCCCAACTCACAACTCCTCCGCTTGTTTCGATAATTATGCAAGGAATTTAAGGCTGAGAGATTGATAAAAATTTGGGAAAGCCTTGTCATGGCAAAAATTGGAAGTGACGAACTTAAAAACTGCTATTTTGGGTTATCTACTGACGATTCATAACTCTAGGCCGGTAAGGCTGAGCGAATTTTGATGACGGCTCAAAGTGGGTGATTTTTGGGATGATTTTACAATTTTATCCTTTTAATTATTCGTAAAAGTGGAAGTTAAAATTATGGGTAGTTTTGAAAGTGTGAAATATGTGACAGGCTTCATCAACTTATAGATTTTCTTTATTAATTAAGTAGTGTCGATTCATAATTAGTGAATTTAAAATAATGCGTTCCAAACAATAAAGTTCAAGTCATGTATTATATTAGAACGAAGGTGTGGTTCAACGGGTTATAAATTATAGTAAAAATACTTTAATTACAAATTAGTAATGAACCCGTGCTATATACGATTTTGCACATTTTAAAATTTTGTTAAAATATTTATAGGAAATAAACAATCAATACTCTCGACGAAAGAGAAGGTATCAATCAACTAGGCTTGCCCAAAACGAAATGCATTATGGGAAATAAATAAGTAACAATTTAGAGCTTTTCTACCAATAGCAATGGATCAAAATTTTGAAATAAAAATAATATAAAAGAGAATTTTCTGGTAAAAATTGAACTTCCATTAAAAATAGTTCGCATAAAAGCTGGGGGGATCTAAAGCTGGCTTCTAATGACCTATGCCTCTTGTTACGGCCAAGCAATGCTGTCCTTGGATGGGAACGATGATGGGCTTGACCTATGCCTCTTGTTATTTTATATCTTGTTTAATTAGTTTTACTAAAATAAAAGAAAAAAAGTGTATAATATTGTGCGGGTAGAAATTTGCCCAAGTCAACTACTTGGCCTGTTTTTGTTTTTATTGATTCCGAACAAACTAAAGAGCCGAACTCCTTTTAGTCAAACTCGTGAAGCCTGATTGGGAAGCATGCTAACGTTTAAGTTAGTCTTCTTTCTAAGAGTGAAACGAAGCAAGAATTGAAAGAAATGATGTGTACCTTGGTGCTTGAGGTGCTTGCCTTTTTATAAATGTCAAATCCTAAATGTTTTGAATTTTTTTGTGACTCTGTTACTGATCCCTTATTCATAACTTATCAGGAATTTTGCTTTATCTCTAGGCAATCCTGGTAGCCTTAGGATGCTACTCCCGTTTTCTCGAACTGTTGTTGTGGGGATGGAGTCTCCTTGAAAAATATTCTCGTCCAAGATTTTTAATCCGTGG
This sequence comes from Heliamphora exappendiculata, assembly GCA_034768845.1. Taxonomy (NCBI): domain Eukaryota; kingdom Viridiplantae; phylum Streptophyta; class Magnoliopsida; order Ericales; family Sarraceniaceae; genus Heliamphora; species Heliamphora exappendiculata. Next base: position 2,074 of record JAOTRH010106986.1, on the reverse strand, counting down.
GTGTTAATTTATCATAGGTTTTTTTTTTGAGGTGGCCCGAACTAATTATAAGCTACCCTATTTGGGTGGGCCGAATTGTTATAGGTGGCTTTATCAGGACAGTCCAAATGTAGGTTCTTTGGATTGAGCTTTAGGCTCATTATTTGACTTACCTCCAAATATTATTTACAAGTTTAATTTTGTAATGAATGTTTGAGGTTAATTACACTAGGGTTCCATTTCTTGAACTTGTGTTGTGATGAGTTTTATTTATTTTTAACTATTTCAAAAGATTCAATTATTAAAAAATATTAATGATATCGACAAATTTATCTATTTTTTATAAAGATGCATTGAAAAATTAAAGAGAGTGGTATATAAATAAAAGAGTGATATATAAGTTTTATATATACATTGTCAGTGACATGACATTGATATTTAGTTTTGTATTTCTATTTTAAAATTTTCTCATAAATTTTGTTATATTCATCTATTTTTAAAAAGAATTATATTTTTAGAACTTACTCATCATAAACTATAAAATAAGATTTCTATTGAAAGTAAAAGTTTGCAAAAAAAGATAAATAAATAAATAAATATATATATGAGAAATTTCTTATTTTCACCACAAAAAAAAAAAGAGAAATTAGCGATATTGAACTAGAAAAGAGAAATCAAAATAAGAAGAATTTCCAAATAAAAACTTTCTCAATTAACATTTAAAATTTAAAATCAATCTTAAATGTACAAATGCAATATAAGCTTACAAAATTTTTATTTATTAAAAATAAGAAATAGCGTACAATGTACCAATATTGCATAAATAATAAAATAATAATAATAAGAAATTCAGCATTTAGAAAATAAAAAATTCTCATTTTTAAATGTTGAAAAAGAGAATATTCTCATTTTCTAAAAAAATTATTATTAAAAAACTTGCAATGAAAATAATAATAATATTATTAAACAAATACAAAAAAATATGGGGACAAAAAATAATCTCTGCATTCAATTAACATTACCACAAATCAAGTTTTAATTATGAAGGACTAAAATAATAAAAAAATGTGACCACTTCTTTATATATATGTGTATGTGTGTGAACTCAACAAAAAAATGTGTATATATATAAAAATTGTTAAAACTATTAACAATTTTTAAAAATAAGAACTATAAAATAGTCAAAAAAATAAACGAAATTTATATCTAAACAAGTACTCAAACTAGGAGCTCTCACAAAATCTTGTAGAGTGTTTTGAGTTTCTTGTTGAAAATTAATTTTAGTATAAATGGCAACTTTGAATATATTTTCTCTTCAAATATCTCTACTTTTGAAAATATTAAAGAAGTAATATAATTAAGAAAATATTCTAGCTTTGAATTTCTCTATTTCACTTCTTCTAAGTAATCCAAATGAGAGATTAAGGAAAAAAAATATAAATTTTTTTCTTCAAATCACTCAATCCAAAGGAGCTGTAAATCTTTGATCCTCCAAGTCGAAGACGAAGAGCTTTGACAAGCCAGGTCCCTCTTGTTCTTAATTAACATGCTTGATTAATCACTGGCCTTGGACTCACCAGATTAAATAAATAAATAAAAAAGTCTAATCCATCAATGCGTCACTCTCTTATCCATGATTCGGCCCACATTTAATTTTCTTATGAAGTAGGGGTAGAATCATAGTGGAAAAATAAAGTTGGGCATGACTTCTTCTTAAATGTCAGCTTCTAATGGGCAAACACGATTTCAATGAGATGACAATGATGTTTAATTTAATCAAAGAAATGGGAAATTACACTTTACTCCTTAATTTTGCTCTAAAAACACATAACCCCCTTGTAATATGAAGTGTCTTGCAAAATAACAAAAACCTTAACAATTACCTAGTCATGAGTCATACACGTAACATTTTTACAGTTAGGAGAAAGAACTCTCTCTCTCTCTCTCTCTCTCTCTCTCTCTCTTATGTGAAATTACCATTAAATGCAAAATGCAAATGGCACTTCTCCTCAAATCCCTTCACCCATACTTATTTCCGAATTTTAGTGACTTCGACAACCTCTCTTTTGCCCGCCCCCGACCTCTGCTGCCCTCC
>JAOTRH010106975.1:0-15569 GCA_034768845.1 Heliamphora exappendiculata | reverse complement strand
GGTGTCCGATAGAACGGGATCTTGTACAGCTCCTTCCTCCCGAGCCTCCTCCTGACCGGTTCCTCCTTCTGCTCCATAATAATTTTTAATTTTACCTCAAGTTTGAAGGCTATAGACTTGGATTCTCTCGATGCCACAAAGACTAACGTTGACCTACTCGACGAGACTTACATAACCAACTGAACGAAATTTTGTTTTGACGAGTTCGGGTGTTCTTGGTAGACTAGAGCTTTGAGTTTTTAACTCTTCGATGTAGGATTCTAAACTATATTGATTTAAATACTTGATATGTGTGATTTAATACATTTTTATTTGATTAAAATGCCATGAGAGTTGTTATTTATGGTTAAAACCCTTGATTTTATTTTTAAAGCATGAGATATGTTGCTTTTGGATTGAGAAATTGGTGGTATGGTTGGGTTGTTGATTTTCAAAACAAAGTTTAAAAATGAGAAGGAATTATGGTTATGTTTTGAAAATAAATTAATTTAATTTGAGATTACCTTGTGGGTTGAGTTTGATTTTAAGAATTAGTTAAAATGGTTACCAATGTGAAATTGTTGTTGATTAATCCATGTGTTTTGGATTAATCAACAACATGTATCAGTATAAGAGTAGCATGAATAAGAGCCGAATGGTCATTGTTTTACTCACCTATCGGTATTCAATAGTTTAGCAAGTTATCTTAATTTAGTCTATAGATCACCCATTCCGTCACTTTGATTACAAACTAACAAATCTCATACTCAAATGATTTTTCTTTAGTTACATACTTGACATAATGGCGCTGTTGATATCAAATATTACAATCTCATCGGTAGAACTCATCCTAGAAATCAACTTATAAAAAGAGGGAGTATAAATAATGTGATACTACATCCCACATCTGTAGAACATATAAATTAAGTATAGTATATAAAAAAATTTGTGAGTTACTATTAATAACTTGAGCTTGTACTTTTGGGCTACGTTATTAGATTTTTTATTCAAGTTATTGGGTCAATAGTTTACTTAGGTCGTAACAAATGGTATCAAAGACAATCTTAATTCTCATGTAGATGTCGTGGTAGTGTGGATAAATTAGTAAAAATTCTGAAGAATAGTAGAAACCCCGAGATTGTATACTATATGCATGCTTATGTGTTATTCTGTGTCTACTAATTGGTTACTATCCACATCTCAACCAAGAAAAGAGTTTAGACCATGCGATGAAGATGTTGTGTATTTGAATGAGAAATATTATGATACCTTATCCCATATCAGTGGGAGATAAAAATTAAGTAAAACATATAAAAAAATTTCTGAACAACAACTAATTACTTGGGGTTCAATTTTTAGGTTATGTTGTTATATTCTTTTTAAAATTATTGGACAAGTGATCTATTTGAATCGTAACAAATAACTGACATGCACATAGAAAATTCTCTGTTTTTAATCAATGCAAGACATGATCTTAGCTCTTGTTTAGCATATATAAAAAAATTAATTTTTTAATAAAAAAATCAAATTTTAAGTTGTAGTATTCGGTATTTTTAAAAAGCTCATTAATTTATTTTAAAAAATATATATACACATCTCAAATACTTTTTATTCAAATAAAATAACTATAATACTCTCAACTAAAAAAACCTACTCTACTTTTTTAAAAATATCATGCCACTAAGTACCATATGCCAAATATTATTGCTTATAAGCAAAATGTTAGAATATTTTAAATAGTTCCACAAAAACAAAACCAAAAAAATGGCTTAAACAATTTTTCTCAAATAAATGGTAGCGCTTGGTATTACTGAAATTAATAGTTTAAAATTATAATTTGTAGTAAAAATTATGAATATTTGAAAAAAAATTATAACTTATAACTAAAATTAGTAATAATAAGTTAAAAACTACTAGCAAAAACTTTGCTAAATACCTCAATTTAACTTTTTTTTTCATTAAAAAAAACTAAAACTCTTAAATGAATTTAATAATTAATAACGAGGCGTCACAACTCCAATTCGTCGCGTTCCATCTACCGAATGATGATGATAAATGAACGAGCACTACTGAGTGATTTTTTTTATTTTTCTTAGGAAATTATTTTGTACACATAAAACTAGCGGCGGAACCAGAAATCTAATTTAAAAGGGCACAAATTAACATAAAATTTTAATTTTTTTTTCTAATTAATAAAAATATGACATTACTAAAACTTAAACAATTATTAATAAGTATAAAAATTTGTAATCTTATGTTTTTTACAAAAAATTTGTGATAATTAAGATAAAAACTATTATAATTATTTATTTTTGGTCAAAAACATATTCATCAAACTAACTAAAATATTATAACTTTTTAAAGAATATTATAATATTTATATAACATTCCAATAACAAATGACATTCTATTATATATGAAAACTTTTTCATGAATTGTAAATAAATAAAATTTGTAGTTAAAAAAATCGAATAAAAATTCTAACCAAGTAGAAGCTTTAAAAGGATTATATTTTAAAAATTGTTATTTCAAAATTCTTGGTTGCAAATAATTTTGTAAAAACTTAAAATAATAAAATAGCTTTATATTTAGGATGGACACTAAATCAATTTTATGAATACATATACATAATATTTTTTATAAATAATAATATAAACATACAGAAAAGTGATATAGAACACATGCTCCTTCTAGGCCCATTGCAAACAACCAACTACAAAAACTATATAAAATTGATCTAAACCATCTATTTATATTAAAATTAATAAATACTATAAATTTTAATATAAATAAATAATCAAAATTTAATTTCTCCAATTGGTCTACTAGTATTAATTTTTTTCTTAACTCTTTTTCTCTCACTCAAAAAAGCACATTGGGGCCCACCTATGAGCAGAGAGTACGTACAAAAATGGTGATGAACCAGAGCTCTGATCTGATCTCTAATGACTTCCACTTTCCATAGACATCCATAACCTTTTGATTATGAGCACTTCAATTGCGCATAGTTCCAAAAATCATACAACCAAAACTTATTACATTGGGTTCACGGGTTTCTCCGTAAAGGTTGATGTGGAAGTTTTACCCGCCGATCCACCAACCAACCTTTCCTTTTTAAATTAAGGCACAATAAACTATCAGCGGTTCCCTGTTGGTGCTACATTTTTCTTGTGACTTCCGGGCTGTATTTTTAAGGGAAAGGATTCTCTCAAGCCCACCGTAGCTGTGAGTAAGAGTATTCAAAAGACCCAAAAAAAAACCAATGAACCAATCCAAACTCAAATTTTATGAGTTGAGTTGGTTCGATTCTATTAAAAGGATGAATTGATTGTAGGTCTAAAAATTTTTAAATCGATATGGTCGAATTGATTCTCGAGTTGCAATTTTTAAAATTAATCCAACTCGAGACCGAATGCATATATATATATATATATATATATATAAATTTAGGCATATTTATTTATAAAAATTAAATTACTTAGTATGAAGGAAGAATTCAAACCGTCAATTAGGGTTCCATGCCATTCCTTCCTGAAGAAGCAAAACCTCATGAAAGTGAAATTCATCAATGGAGAATTGCATATATGCACCTGATGCGAAGAGTTATAGATTTGTAACTGTGATGGAATGTTTTGAATTGGTTTTAAATGTGTGTATTTACATTTGATTAACACAGCCATTTTTCATGATGAATGTCTGATCTTTTGACAAATCACTTCGAGTTTGATGAGCGTAGATTAACTGTTGAAAATTTTAAAGTTGAATTTTGATAATTGATTTTGTGCATTCTGATTGAACTGTGGTTCAATCCGAATCAACTCAAGTTAAAATGGGTTAGATTGGGTTGGTTTTAAAGTTTGAAGAGTTCGGCTTTAAGTTCATTTTTTAGGAACCGATCTTGATCGGTTCAGTTTCGGTCAAATCGATCGAGACTGACCGATGCCCACCCCTAGTTGTGAATAGATTATTCATAAAAAAAAATAAATTAAAATGGGTATATTAATTTGATGTGAGTAAATTTTATTAATTTTATTTTTTTATAAATAAATTTTATTATAAATTTGGGTGAAACAAACACGTCCTACACCAAGTGACCTTTGGTCCAATGGTATAGGTGTTTGCCTCTAAATGGAAGGTTGGGAGTTCAAGCCTTGCTAGGAGTAAGGCGTGGGTGTAATGGATGTGTGAGTTTAGCCGTTCAAAAAAAAGCGTGCTACATACAGCTAAAGCCACATGAACACGCGCGGAGGCCGTACAGAGCAGCACTCCACGTCAGCACGGCACATTCCTATGCATGTCCATATCAGCTCGGGTAATAGGCCGAGCTGTACGGTGGCGTATCCGAGCTCCAGAGACTTCAAGGCACAAGGCTCGAGCTCAGCGAGAGTTCGGCCCCAACATCCTGAAGAACTGGTGCTCGGCACCGATAGCCGAGCAAGGTAAACTGCCTAAACCCTGATCCGAGCTAAATGGACAATATTGAAGATCATGTCCCGCGATACATATATCCGAGAGGTAATACGATGATGAAGAATCAGTAATAAATAGGCCAACTCAAGGATAAAATGGTCAGGTGGGGGTGATTTAGCCCTAGCCCAAATTAGGCATGAAGCTAGACCTGAATACTGATGGACATCTAGACATGACAAAAGGCATTTGCAAAAATATCTTGCATATATTCAATGATGGCATTGATAAGTCACCATCAAGACATTAATTGCTATAAATTGATTAGAGAGAAGAGGTACAACCTGACTTACCCGGGCGGGTCGGACTCCACAAACGGGTCAAGTATATTTTTTTCTATAAATAGCCATCAAATTGGAAGACAAAGGTACACTCTCTTTTACTAAGTCAAGACTCTGCTGAAGTTTACTCTCAAGCTCTTTCTTCTCTCTAAAACTCCTTTGTCTGACTTGATCGTTGGAGGGTCCACCAGTATAAAACCACGGGTGGGCATCTCACCCATTTCTTGTGCAAGTGTACACGTGGCATACTCCTCTGACGTCACAGCCAGCTTGGACGGGACCAGTAAATCCCTATCCTAATCCTCTACAATTTAGTGCTGTCTGTGAAAATTTCTTAGAACACATCCATGGCTAGTCGGGGGAACCACGACCATGAAGAGCTGAGAGATCCGCGTGCACCACGCGTAGAAGCATCACATGCAACACATTGAAGGAGGGGACACCCAGTGGCCTCTGAAGTTAACGTTGGTGGAGCTAGGCTCAGCCGAAGGAGAGAACGGACCCAGGTCGGGGGTTCCAACGACACAACACCTTCTGCAGGAGTCTACCCCCCACATTTCAACCTGCAGCAAGTCTTGGAAGGGTATCAACATGAGCTGAACAAAAGGGACGAGCAGCTGGACAAACTCCAGCAAGAGCTCCACGAAATGAGGGCTCATATGAACCACGACGTTCGCCAGCAATCAATCACGAGCATGAGCGATCTCACGAGAGATTCAACCGGCTTGAGAAGTCCAACTGAGATGATAGAAGGGGCATTGTTCGGCCTCGGGCGAGCCGTAGCCCAGCGAGAAATCCTCAGCGTGATGAGAACCCTCAGAGGAGCCGCATCTCGGGATCCAAAAGGAATAGACAAGGGCAAACCCAGACCTCTAGCAACACCAATGAGCCAGCCGAGCAATGCAGTGAGCAGAAACGGCTGGCTGGTCAAGACCTCAGGCGTGCGGAGGAGAAAAAAGAGCTAAAGCAATGGTTGAACCTGTAGCTCGATGGGAGACTACAGCCGGCCACGAGGAGATCGGCTCAATACGTGACACGGAGGGCCCTGGAGCAGATATCAGCCTCCCCTTTTACAAGGGATGAGGACGGGGCAGATCCCCCCAGGAAGTTCCAAAACCCCAAATTCAACCTCTACGATGGGAAGACTGGCCTTATGGGTCATATCCGACACTACAGACAGATGATGGCACTGTGGAGCAAAAATTACGCTATGATGTGCAGGATGTTTTCGTCTAGCTTGGGCGAGATGGCCTTGCGTTGGTTTGACAAGTTCCTAGCTGGGTCAGTAGGAAGCTGGAGACAACTCGTCGAGCTGTTCATAACGAGGTTCATTACAAACAGCCGTCAGCCCAAGGAAATTGATTCCTTGCTCAGATTAAGGACGGCCGAGAACGAAAGCCTAAGGTCATATGCTCGGCGATATTGGGAGACCTTCAATGATATAGATGACTACAACGAGCAGCTCGCCGTGGCCTCCTTCAAGCTCCGGTTGGAGAAAACTCACAAGTTGAGGCATTCGCTGACCAAGAGGCCTGCTCAGAGCATAGCCGAGCTGATGTTGGGGATTGAACAGCACTCCAAGGTGGAGGAAGACATTGGAGGTGTGAGCAATGAAGCCCCTGCCCGGGAAGCGCCGAAGGTTGACTGAGGGGAGAAGAAGGAAAATAAGAGGGCCAAGAAGAGGCCAGATCGAGAAAAAGAGCGCCAGAGGCCGAACGGGGTGTATGAGGTGGCGAACACAGTGTTTAAAGAGCCTATCCACAAGCTCCTCAACCAAATCAAAGATAAGCCATGGTTCGTCTGGCCGCCCAAGATGTTCATGAACCCGAGCAAATGGGATGAGAATAAACAATGTGCTTACTATAGGGAGCACGGGCACTACACCGACCGTTGCCGAACATTTAAAAGGTTCTTGGAGGAGCAAGTCAAGGCAGGGAATCTCGGGCAATATATTGACAAGGAGAAGACCCGGGCCGAACAGCATGCTAAGGCCGAACAAGATAGAGGGGTAGATGAGCCCGTGGGAGTTATTAACGTCATTCATGCATCCCCTGGGCCAGAGATAATGAATGGAGCAAGGCGTCAAGGCCAGAAAAAGGCACATCGCGAGATTATGCAGGCTCAGCTCGAGCACGGTGAGCCGAGTAGAAGGAAGTATCCGAGCAATGAGTTCCTAGCTGGAGATTTGACTTTCACCGATGCCGACCTAGAGAGGATTGAGCACCCTCACAACGAAGCACTCGTTATAACTCTCCGGATTGGAAGATATGACGTAAAGCGTATCCTGGTCGACCAAGGGAGCTCGACAGAGGTAATGTACGCCAACCTCTTCTACAAATTGGGGCTCACAAAAGTGGACTTGCAGAAATGCCATACCCCATTAGTTGGGTTTAATGGTCAGCCCACCCAACCAATGGGAAGAATTACGCCACCAGTCAGGGCGGGTTCCGAGCTCAAGAGCATTGAATTCTTGGTGGTGGACATCCCGTCGCTTTATAATGCTATAATGGGAAGGACCTGACTTTATCAGCTCAAAGCCATCCCTTCACCCTGCCATCAAGTCCTGAAGTTCCCAACCCCTAGGGGTGTAGAGTGTATCATGGGAGATCAGGCAGCGGCTAAGCAGTATTTTATGGCCTCCATCCGGGGTAAAGAAGGCTCCTCCAGTGACGAACAGATGTGTGTGGTGAAAGTACAAGATAGGCCACTCCTCGACGACATCGGGAAAGCACCAGCGGAGAAGGTGGTGAAGCCGCTAAAGAAGGTCATGCTGAATGAAGAAGACCCTGATCGGTTCTTTCTGCTCGGCACCCATATGGGCGAGCAAGATAAGTCCGCTCTAGTGACCTTTCTTAGATTAAACGTTGAGGTCTTCGCTTGGACTCCTTACAAGATGTCGGGCCTCAATCCCGAGGTAATTGAGCATAAGCTGAATGTCAACCCCACTCACAAGCATGTTATTCAGCGTGGGAGGAGATCTTTCGCTCAGCACTCAGAGGCCGTTGCCGAGGAAGTTGAAAAGTTGCTCGAGGCGGGAGCGATTAGAGAGGTGCAGTACCCGCAATGGCTCTCCAACACTGTGGTGGTCAAGAAAAAAAATAGAAAGTGGAGGGTCTGTGTTGATTTCACTTACCTGAACAGAGCCTGCCCCAAAAATTCCTTCCCACTTCCCAAAATTGATCATCTGGTGGACTCGGCGGCTGGGCACGGAGCCATGAGTTTCTTGGATGCATACAAGGGTTACCACCAGATTTCTTTGAGCACAGATGATCAAGAGAAAACCAGCTTCATCACTCCCCGAGGTCTTTATTGCTATAAAGTTATGTTGTTCGGCTTGAAGAATGCTGTGGCAACTTATCAGAGGTTGGTGACCAAGATATTCCAACCAATGTTAGGTCACAGTATTGAGGTTTATATCGATGATATGGTGGTGAAGACTGAGCAAGGACGAGACCATTTGGCCGATTTGAGCAGCGTGTTCGAAGTACTGAAGGCCTATAAACTCAGGCTTAACGCGTCGAAGTGTGCGTTCGGTGTGTAATCAGGCAAATTCCTGGGGGACCTGATCAGCATAAGAGGGATTGAAGCTGATCCTGACCAGATAGCTACAGTACAGAACACACAGCCCCCAAAAACTATTCGAGAGATACAACGATTAACTGGAATGGCAACGGGACTGAACAGATTCATCAGCCGATCGTCAGATAAGTGCCATCATTTCTTTCAATTGTTGAAAAAGGGCAAGAATTTTAACTGAGGGGAGGAGTGTGACCAGTCACTCCAAAATTTAAAGGAGTACCTGACCTCGGCTCATCTTCTCTCTAAGCCCTTGTTAGGGGAAGAGCTATACATGTATCTTGCAGTATCCGAACATGCGGCTAGTGCCGTCCTGCTCAGAATGGATGTTATCGAATCGCTCCCGATCTACTATGTTAGCCACACCTTCCTCGATGCCGAGACCAGATACTTGCCTTTGGAGAAGCTAGCACTAGTTTTTGTCATGGCATCTCGAAAGCTGGCACTGTATTTTAAGGCCCACAAGATCATTATTCAAACTGCACACCCTCTCAAAGCCTTGCTATGCCGAGCTGATCTATCTAGAAGGATTGCCAAGTGGGGAGTGGAGCTCGGAGAATATGACATTGAATTCCGACCACGAACAGCAATCAAATGTGAGATCCTTGTAGATTTTATTGCTGAATTCTCCAAGACGAGCACAGAGTACAGCTCGGACTCAACCCCACTCGAGCCCGAGCTGGGGGAAAGGATGACCGAAGAGAGAAAATGGATGGAGAAGAAAATGGGGCATCCAACGCCAAGTCCCAATCAACCATACTGCAAGTGTGGAGGCTATTCACTGATGGTGCTTCAAATCAGAAGGGCTCCAGAGCAAGAGTGGTCCTCATTTCCCCTGACGGATCTATGATAGAACACTCAATAAGGTTGGGATTCCCAGCCTTCAATATTGAAGCCGAGTATGAAGCACTACTCGCAGGGCTTAGGAGTGCCGAGCTCCTAAGCATCAAAAAGTTAAAATTTTTTTGTAATTCACAATTAGTGGTCAACCAGATGACTGGGCAGCATAATGCCAGGGATGATAGAATGGCTGCATACCTATCTATTGCTCTCGAGCTGATCGAAGGTTTCGAAGAAGTACAGATTGAGCAGGTCAGCCGAGAAGGAAACTCTCATGCCAAAGCTCTGGCAGCCCTGGCCTCTGCAACTGAGCTCGAGCTAAAGAGAACAGTGGATGTACAGAAGCAGGAAAACTCAAGCATTGATGTTACTGCTCGGCAAATATGTGCAATTGAAGAAGACCAAGAGCCGAGCTGGATGGACCCTATCATCAGTTTCCTCAGCAATGGCCAACTCCCTGAAGACAAGAAGGAGGCGCACAAGATCAGATACAAATTTTCCCATTTTTGGCTCTCCCCTAAGGGTCAGTTATACAGGAAGTCTTTCGCAGGGCCGTACCTACTATGTGTTCACCCGAACAGAGTCTAGGACTTCCTATTTAAGCTTTATAAGGGGATATGCGGGGGCCACACCGAGGGAAGATCTATGACGCACTAAGCAATGAGCCAGGGCTACTGGTGGCCCTACCTGCAAAAAGATGCCCAATAATATTCGCAGAAGTGTGAGAAGTGCCAGAGATTTGCTCCATTGCACATGCAACTAGCCGAGGAACTAGCCCAATCACCAGCCCATGGCCCTTTGCTCAGTAGGGACTGGATATTGTTGGGCCATTGCCTAAGGCAGCCAGCAATAGAAAGTTCCTAATTGTAGCTACAAATTATTTTTTCAAATTGGTGGAAGCTGAGCCCTTGGCGAATATCAAAGATGTAGACGCGAAGAAGTTTTTGTGGAAGAACATGATCACCAGATTTGGTATTCCGCGTGCCATAGTCGCAGAAAATGGAAAGCAATTCGATAGAAACTTGTTCAAGACATTCTGCTCGGGTCTGGGGGTAAAGATTTACTTCTCGACGCCCTCGTTCCCCTAGAGCAATGACCAAGTAGAGATCTCGAACAGAACACTCCTTTCAAGGCTAAAGAGAATATTAGAGAAGTCCAAAGAAAAGTGGGCAGATGAACTCCCATCCGTGCTATGGGCCTACAGAATAACTGCTAGAAGTTCTATTAGGGAGACGCCATTTTCCATGGCCTTTGGCTTGGAAGCAGTTATCCCCATGGAGGTTGGCGTGCCTACCATCAGAACTGAAGACTTTGAGTCTGGGAGTAACGATTTCAGCATTGCTCGAGACTTGGACTTAGCCGAGGAAAAAAGAGAGCAAGCTCTGGTCAGATTGGCGTTCTATCTCCAATAACTAGCAAAGTTCTACAACATGAGGGTGAATCCGAGTATCTTCCAGGTCGGCGAGCTGGTACTCAGAAGCGTGCTCCTTAATACAAAGGACCCCCTTAACGGCAAGCTCGGTCCGACCTGGGAGGGGCCGTACATTGTCACATCAGTTGCTGGCACATGAGCATACAGACTTGAAGATATGCAAGGAAAGCAGATCCCAAGGCCGTGGAACGCGCAGAATCTAAGGAAGTTTTATCATTAAAATCTCAAATGTACATTTGTTTGGGATTATGAATAAAGACAGGTTTTTCAACATTTTATGCACGATCAAGGACATCGCCAACAAAAGTTCTGGTGACTTTAAGTCACGCCTAGGCAAGAAAGCCCTAGTTCGGCTAGGCACAAAAGTCCCGGTGACTTTAAGTCACGCCTGGGCAAGAAAGCCCTAGCTCGGCTAGGCACAAAAGTCCCAGTGACCTTAAGTCACGCATGGGCAAGAAAGCCCTAGCTCGGCTCTCGACTGGGCACAAAATTCCAGGTGACCTCAAGTCAGCCTGGTCAAGAAAGCCCTAGCTCGGCTAGGCACAAAAGTCCCGATAACCTTTAAGTTATGGTCGGGCAAGAGAATCCTAGCCTGACGGCGCAACAAGTCTCAGACGACTTAAAATCCTGGCTTGGCTATGAGGAATTTAGCTTGGCTAGACAACATCGATATGACTGCGCAGGAATGTTACTAGCCGACCATGAAAGTGAATATCAAGCCGACCTCTAATGACTTAGTATTTTGAGATTTCTTCATCTTATTCCTAGGCCCCAAGGGGACGTGCTCGAAAAATCGTAAGGTTTTAACTGATCAAAAAGACTTGCTCAGTTATATTATGATTTGATTAATTGACGGTGTTCAGGTGACCTTGTGAAGTTCTTAACCATCTTAGCTCGATCTAATCTCAATATGATTAGATACTTCTCGACCTCACCTAGTGGTGTGAGGCCGAGCTTCATGAACTTGCATAAAAAACTAGAAGCAAAGAGATGAAAAGTGCAAGTGCAATGCAAGAACGGTACAAAAATAATAGTTGTGAGAGGATGAACAGAAAAGATTTTTGCATTAATGATTAATAGCATTAAGTACAGAACAGGGGCACGCAGACCTCACAAATGGGACGAGGCCGTGCAGTGCAAACTTGGAAAAATTGGAAGAAAGACAACGGAAATAAAAAGAAGCTAAACGGTTGGGTCAGCGGTGTCCGATAGAACGGGATCTTGTACAGCTCCTTCCTCCCGAGCCTCCTCCTGACCGGTTCCTCCTTCTGCTCCATGTCCCACATCCTGAGCTACATCTGTGGCGTTGGGATTTGGGAGTTAAAAATGAAAAAATTCAAAGATATTCTGAAAAATATTTTAAACACCTTGAAAACTAAATTTTGAAAATCCATTTTGTTAAAAATAGAGTCGCCACTTATTTTTTAAGAAAACTAAGAAAAATAAAATTAGCTACTGATCTTGAAAACGTTAACTAGAGAAAAAAGGTTCGGGGGCTAAGGTACGAATCGAAAAAGGTGTTAAGCACCCCGTTCGCCCAATCGTAAAATTGACCTCTACTAATAATCATTAGTTCTTTAATAGAATTTCTTAAATGCATGCAAATAAAAAAAATGGGGATGAAGAGAGAATATTCAAAATCAAGTATAAAAAATACATAAAATATGTACATAGCACTCCAAAATAAATAAGTATCAAAAGAAAAATTCTAAGTCCTATGGCATGCAATTTCTATCTAAAGGATACATGGAACATACTCACGTGCAATATTTACAAAAATGACTTAAACTATCATAATATGCAAAATAATAAAACATGTTATAAGCTACCAAAACTACCTAAATATGAATTTGCTACAAAATAAGCCAAACTAACTCTAAATATGCATTTAAAGAAAATAACCAAAACATGCATAACATTCATATAGAAACAAAAATATGAACATGATAAGTACTAAAAATAAAAGATGCACAAAAATTCTATGTTTTAAAAGAAAGAAAGTCTACTAATAAAAATAAATGTGTTTAAACAAAAGAGAGTTTAAAGATTTAAAAAAAATATGGAAAGAATTTACAAAAAAAAAAATTATACTAAGAATAAAGAAACTAGAAAATGTTTATTGAACTAATGAGAAGGAAAGCTAACTATTTACATTTTAAAAGGAATAAAAGAAAATAAGGAGAAAAGAAAAAAAAATGGGAAGAAAATTATATTTAAGGAACGATAATTAAACTAAAAGACTTTTTTTATGATTTTTGAATTTAATAAAAGAAAAAGAAAGATAAAATAAGTACTAAAAAAAGAAATTATACCTATATATTGGGAGAAGGGAAAAAAATAAACGATAGAAGGAATTAATGCTAATGAAGAGATTTTAAACCAACACTAAAAAGGAAAGAGAAAAAAAAATAGAACAATAAGAAGAAAAATAAAATTACATTAGAAGGAAAAGAAAATAAAGTTACATTACAAAGAAAATAAAATGCTAGAAAGAAAAAATTTACACTAAAAAGAAAGAAAAAAAAAAGATAAAAAATAAGTGCTTGGAAAGGAAGATTAAACTAATATTTAAAAAGAAAGAAAATAAAATAAAACATTAGTATTAAAGAAAAGAAAAAGAAATGAAACATAAAAAGAGAAAAATAAATGCTATCTTACAAGAAAAATAAGAGAAAAGGAAAGAAAGTAAACGCTAGATAGAGAACATTAAACTAATGCTAAAAATAAAGAGATATTAAAGAAATAAAATACATAAGAAAATAATAAAGGAACTAACAATAAAAAAAAAAGAAAAAAAAAGCACAATTATTTAATTAGAGGATATGAATGTAATATTAATAATTACATTCATATGATGTAAGCGCCTTGATTATAACAATTAACAACATTAATAAGTTGTCATTACCAAAAATATTGGCACTAATTAATGAAGAAAAATAAAATGGCAATGTGGAAAGTGTGGGTGTGTAAACTAAATAATTAAAATGATTAAATTACATGAAGTAAATTGAATAATAAATAAGGTAAATCATAAACTAAAGAAATGCACGAATTGAATTTGAACTTAACCCGGTCACTCCAAAAGAGAGAGAATGGAGTTAGAAGGACCGGGGATCAAAGCAAAGTACCTGGATCGCTAAGGAATCCTCAAGTCGGGGAATGTGCCTCGGTGGTCTAATCCTCGGGTGGTGATCCAAGGAAGGCTTCAATGTAGGCGTCGGAGGTTCGGATCTCGGTATTTTGGCAGGGGTTCGACGGCCAGACTCGAAATTGCTCGGCAACTCAGCAGAGCTTCTCTCACTAAACCTCCCACTAATTTTCTGTCCTTGAAAACGTACCAGAGGTATGGTATTTATAGAATTCTTCCACCAATGAGATGCTGACACGTTTTGGGACACGTTAGGCCATTTGGACTTGGCAGCCGCCACAATGTAAGTTGGCGGCCGCTGGGTCGGAAAAGGGTCTATTGGCGGCCGCCACAATGTGAGTTGGCGGTCGCCATGTTGTAGTTAGCAGCCGCCACTTTTTGCTAGGGTTTCCAAGAGGTTTTATTGACAGCCGCCACAATGAACATGCGGTCGCCACTTTTGACAATGACTTGGGCAACAAGTTATCGATGGTTTGGTACAATTTTATTAGTTTTGAAGGTTTTTGATGACTTGGTTCAAATACCGATCTTGGATCACTTCCCGAGGATCGTACTGAGGCACTATTCTACCTGTTTTCATCATCGGATTCGCCTAAGATTAGGCGGGGTCAAATTATGGTGTCTACAACGGCAAGACGAGAATGATGACACTCACGTAATAGATCAGCTCGGCATGACTCTGGCACAAACAACCTCCTAGTCAACCTCAAACTCTGATCAGAACCCACAATCCAGCTTGTTGTATCCTCGCCACTAGCAACGCGGTCTCGTATCATCTGAGCCTCTTGGTCTGCCTGCTGGACCTCTAGCATACGTGCTATGAACGCTGGTCGAGTAACTACAGAAAATAAGGTAGCATCCGTTGCGATCTCTCTGAGGTACAAATCAAACTCCCCAACATCTGCAAGCATGTCCCACTCATGTATAGCTACATAAGCTAACGACCTGTGAGATCTCCTACTAAGCACGTCTGCTACCACATTGGCCTTCCCTGGATGATAATGCAAATCAAAATCATAATCCTCTAACAACTGCATCCATCGTCGCTGGCGCAAGTTCAGGTCCTCCTGTGAAAACAAGTATTTCAAACTCTTGTGATCGGAGAATACCTCGAAATGCTCACCATAGAGATAGTGACGCCATGTCTTCAAGTTGAAGACCACGGCTGCCAACTCCAAGTTGTGTGTCGGGTAGTTCCGCTCGTGCGTCTTCAACTGCCGGGAACCGTAAGCTACAACCTTACCCTCCCGCATCAAAACACACATAAGACCATCATGTGATGCATCACAGTACGCCGCATACCCCAAGCCTCGTTCTAGAATGATCAATACTGGTGGACTAGTCAACCTCGTCTTCAGCTCCTAAAATGTTGATTCACAAGTCTCACTCCAAGCAAACACAACTCCTTTCGCGTCAAACGCGTCATCAGTGCAGAAAGTCTAGCAAAGTCCTTCACGAACCGTCGGTAGTAGCCGACTAGACCTAGAAAACTATGTATCTCAAAGACACTCTTCGGTCGCTCCCAACCGGTCACAACATCAATCTTTGACGAATCCACTGATACCCCGTCTGTGGACACTACGTGTCCCAAAAATTTCACCTCAGTCATCCAGAACTCGCACTTCTCAAACTTCGTTTATAGGCAATGCTCTCTCAAAGTCTGTAGCACGATCCGCAGGTGATCCTCGTGTGTCTCTCTGGTAGGTGAGTAGACAAGAATATCAACCACAAACACTACCCCAAAATTGTTAAAGTAAGGATGGAAAATCTGGTTCATCAAACTCATGAATGTAGCAGGTGCGTTCGTCAGACCGAACGGCATAACTAGAAACTCATAGTGACCATA
>JAOTRH010106964.1:0-15570 GCA_034768845.1 Heliamphora exappendiculata | reverse complement strand
GGGATGTTCCATTCTCAAAGTCTCACAGAAAATCGGAATAAATTCCTAAAAGATTGAAAACTTACTGTATGTTTTCCATTTCCTTAGTGTCAAAAGCTTCCATTCTCAAAGTCTCACAGAAAATCGGAATAAATTCCTAAAAGATTGAAAACTTACCGTATGTTTTCCATTTCCTTAGTGTCAAAAGCTTCATTGAACCTAATGACAAATAAACATGCGTCAATGTATGGATTTCTTTGCAACGCTTTTATATTGGAATCTAAAACTTGTATAAATTGCAGTATACACAATATATTCCACACACAAAACCCAAATAGGTACCATCTGTTACATTCAATTCGTCCTGTTCCATCGTCGATAGTGAAGGCAACGTCAGTAACCCTCTCAGCCTTTTTAGATACCGTACCAACCAGCGTAACCTAAAGCATCAAGAAATCAAAAGATCATTCAAGAGAATTCTGCAAAAAAAAACGTGCCTGTTTCACCATTAAAGAAAAAACAATTACCAAATTAAGTAGGAATTCGGCTTCTTTTGGCATCAAAAATCATTTTCCGACACAAAATTTCCCAGAAAAATCCACAAGTTTCGCGAAACGAAAATGCGAAAACCAAGTTACAGATGAGGGACCTAAAATTTCATACATTGGCGACATCGACGCCGTCAATGACGAAATTGGATTTATCGTCGCCAGGATGAGAGGCCTCGCTTATCCTCTTCACCGTTACCGGAACCAGTCCATGAGATTCACGATTCTGCAAGAGAAAGGAAAGCGAAAAAACATGAGAAAGGGGGGGGAAACGGCGAAATCCACCGTTTGGCAGCTGAGAAAAACGAAGAACGATCGAATGAAGAATATGGAGGTTATGGCTTTACTTTGGCCGGAGAAGAGCCAGGGTCGGTGGCCTGAGTCGACTGAGAAAACGTAAATCCGCCGCCATTGAACGCCGAGTTGGCATCGAACTGGCTCGAGAACATCGTTCGTAACCCTGAGAGAGAGAGAGAGAGAGAGAGAGAGAGAGAGAGAGATGATTGGGAATGAGCAAATGGAGATTTCTCAAGCGGATGTAGCGAGGGTTTCCCGCCACCCTACTTTCGGTTCGCGCTTTTTTTCATATCTTGCGCGCGAAATACCACAGTTTCATGTTTGTGAATCTTTATTAGTTTTTTTTTTTAACTTTTTGTGGTAGAGCTTTTTGTATATTTTTTTAAAAAATTTGATCTTTTGTGATACAATAAATATAAAATGTGTAATTCTTTTTACTAAAATTTGAAAAAAAAAACACAAAAAGGAAAAATATACTTACAAAGGAATCTCGTTTGTCAATTTAAAGACTTTTAATCTTTTAATTTTTTTTATTTTTTTACATAAAAAATATATATTTTTAAAAATATCATAACTCTTATTATACATATCTATTTTTTATAAAAATATATATATATATATATTTAAATTTATTCATCAAAATTTATTAAACAAAATTCATATTAAATATAAAATTATCTAAAAATAAATTTTAAAAAATTATAACGATTTTAAATCAAACTTTTTGTCTTTTACCATTAGTCTTATTATGACTAATGATGCAAGAATTAGTCTCGCATAATATATTTCGATAGGTTTAGTAGTCCCATTAATTTTTTCTATTCTCAAATTAATTGTCTTTATTTACTACATTCTTATTACTTGTATATATTTCTCTCTTCACAATTATTTGTTTAAATGGTGGTAAAAATTCATTCTAAATCGTCAATAAAAAAAATAAAATCTTACAAAATTTTTAATACTTCTTGTTGATATCATTTTGAAACTTTATCAAATTTGAAATAGTAATAAAAATATCATTTACAATATTTAGTAAAATAATAATAATCTTCACCTAGCATTACAAACTGATAAATTTATGATTAACAGTAAAAAGAGTGATGTGATTAATAATATTTAAAATATGATCATCAATTGGTCAATCTGTTAGTGAGACAATCATTTAGGGTTTAGCAGCCTGGACTTTTTGAGCCAGGTTCTCCCCCATACTACATAGCTATGAAAAATATTATTCAATAATTTTTAAAGGATATATTTATTGCTGGAAGATACTTGAGATGGTGATAAACCATTAAACCTTCTTTGACAATTACCAAGACTTATCCTTCCTTATACTCATCATTGCTCTTGGTCCATGTTGGATGGATTCTCAAAAACTAAGTCTTAGTTGCTGCCTTTAAGTATGATTTGATGGTACATAAATAAGTTTACATTTATATATTATGAATTCAACGGTAATTTTATAAGATTTTTTTATAATTAAATATTTTATATAATTATTATTTTTAAATCGGTAAATATCACATAATTTTTCTCCCGGTTTAGAGTTTTCCATATTAAATATCAGGTATCTAGTTGTTTAATTATTTCCTTTTACTTTTGTCTTTCTGATACTAGTTTAGGTTAGGTTTTAGTTTTTGTTGAGCATTAGTTTTTTAGTTTATATTGATAATTGCAAATTAATTTGAGAAAGGGAATACAATTGCTATTAGAGTTGGTCACTTCAATCTTCTTATTTTAGTGTTGATCCGTTTGTTAATTTGCAAAATAAAAAATTAAAAAAATACAACTTCTATCGGCATACCACATCTCTTTGATGATTTCAATTATTTTATTTGGAAGGTTAGTGTTAAGCAAACAAATTTAATTTTAAATTGTTTAACATAATTTTACTTATTCAAATGAGTTTTTATTATGTAAGTCATACCAATTCGAAATAGAATATATCTTTTAATTACACCCATTGTATGAAAAAAAAATTATTTGATTCCTACTAATTTTATTTTAAGTGAATATTCAAGTTCATTAATAATTACGATTGTACCTTTTTTAATAGATTGCATACGTATTTATACTGGGCACTAACCCAGGACTAAAATCAAGACAGTGATAATTTTTTTTAAAAAAATTTAACTTATTATTATTTTTTATTTGGAGAATATAAAACTCATTTAAATTAAATATTTTATTTTATTTTATTTATAATGGATGGGTGGTTCATTATTTTATATTTAAACAAATATTTAAATTTTAAAATTAGGTGAATATTTAGATTCATAAATTTTTTTGACTATAACCATTGAGAGATCAAATCAACTGTAGACAAATTTGATAATTTATATATATATTATTGAGTAGTTTTAGTAGAAGTCGTATTATCAATTAATAATGAAATTTTAGTATCATAATAAATTTTTTTATAATTTTAAATATTTATAAAATATTTATAATTTTTATTACAAATTATAATTTATAAATTAATAATTTTAATAAGACCAAACACTACCTAAATTTACAATTAGTTTAAATAGCTCGGCTATAATGACAAGTTTTGATATTGATTTTTTGACTTATGGAAAAAGCAATTTTTTGTTTTTTTAATACAATCAAGCAAATTTGGTTTCCACGTGGCGAGATATTTTCGAAATGGTGCCTTGACAGAGTAATTATTCAGTACTCTTGCAGTATTATATTCCAAGTTCACGTGATATTTTTATTTAATATGATAATAACAAATTTATAATAAAAACGTACTAACTCTGTTTGGACAAATGTTGCCTATTGACTTGTTAGTTTATTTTTATTTATTTAAGTTTTAGCAACATAAAATTTGATTTATTAATTTATTTTTATTTATTTTTATTTTTTAAAACTTTTTCTATGTTTTGGGAAAAAAATTTATTTTTTAAACTTATCTCAATGAGATAAGTTTAAAAAATATAATAATTTGACAAAATAATAAAAAAAAATCAATAAAAAAAAAATCTACAATATCAAATAAGCTAATAAATTAATAAGTCAATTTTAAATTTATCGATATAAGTTAAAAAAGTATAATAATTTGATAAAATAATCAAAAAAAATTAGTAAAAACAAAAAAATTTACAATATCAAATAACCTAATAAATTAATAAGACAAATTCACCCTTGATGGCAATGACTTATTCTTATTGAATAACTAAAAAATAAAAAATAATCTATATTATATAAATTATAATTATTTATTTTTTAAAGATATTATTTACATGATGCTACAGGGGTAACTAATAATTTTCCTTCCTTATGTGGGCGCACAAGCTTGAAAAATTAGTTGGTACTTGGCGCCTGATCACTCCCTCGAAAACTCCGCGGCCGACAATACCAGAGTCTGACCACGTATAAAACAAACAACAGCTGCGCTTTTGGTATATTTTTTAAATAAATTTTTATAATTTAATATGTTCATAAAATTTGTCAAATTTATTAAATATATTAAATTTTATATTCATTTGATACTTATAACTAAATAATTGAGTAATATTTGTTTAATAATATTTTTTAAATTATAATTTTTATTTATTTATAAAATAATATTAAGAGATCTTATTCAATCAATTAGTTACAGATATCGAATGAATCTAATTTTTTATATCTTAAACAAACTCGAAGAGATCTAAGTAATAAACGTATTGAATTATAAAAAATTGGTCATAAAATGCGCCAAACAAGGTGCAGCTAACAGAAATTTAACGATTAAACTAATTTAATACAAAAATTAAACATGATTGGTGGTTAGTGACATTTAAAAAATTACATAGAAGATTTTTATTTTTGTCAGAAACTAAATGGATGATCAGTATAATTACTCTTAATTTTTTTACAATTTAAATCATTTATATTATAATTATATCATTTTAAATAGATAAAATTTAAATTTTAAATATAAAGATAAATTTTTTTAAAGAGATAAGATGACATCAAAAGATTTGATATAAATAAAATTTTTGTTCAAAAAATAACTCGAAAAGATAATTAGAACTCTTGATAAAAAAATAACTTTTATTCTATAAATAAGAACTAAACCCAAAATAGAATATACACAATTATATATTTATACAAGCATTATATTATTTTTCATCATGATTGTAGCTAACTTAAGTATCGAAATGCCTTCAATCGGTCACCACCGATTGAGGCACTAACGGTACTTTCATTTTGTAGGACTTCAAAGTTCGTAATGGAAAATATTTTTCTCTTTAAAAATATACATCACTATGTGCATGTACAATTTTTTTTTCTACAACTTGACTAGCACGTTATTTATACAAAAGTTTTAGATTTATTAAATATTATTGCCATATGATATAATTACATTTGATTAACTATTTATTTTAAAGAATACACTAGTTATTTAAGCTTTGTTTATGTAAATTATTTTACAAAGAAAGATATTTTGTATGAACAATAATTTTATAAAAATATATATTTTTTGGTATTTAGATGGTACTTTAAAAAATATTTTTTAAAACAAAAACAGAAGCCATGTTGCCACTATTGCTGTTGCTATCGCCGCCACCACTCTATTGTTAGAATCTGTGAATTTTATTGGCCATTGAAATTCAGATTTCGATAGCTGGATCAATTACAATTGAATTGGCCATTCAATTGCAATTGAAACCTAGAAACCAACAGCCATGGGTGGCTATTGATTTTTAGGAAAAAATCCTCCATAATGAAAAAGGCATGTTACTGGTTTCTCTCAGATTAAGAGAAATGGGCAGACTCACGGAAGAGGCAGAGACAGAGCCAGTGCTCTGTAGGCGTTCTCTCAGGAGAAGAGGAAGAGACACAGCATGGAATTCAATAGCTTGGAATTCAATTGCCATAAGTGGCAATTGAATTCTCTGTGACTATTTACTTCTCTGTGACCCATCTCCTTCCTCTGTGGCTATTTAAGGGTTGTCTCCATCTGATAAAGATATACACGATACAGAGACAAGACATAAGACAGAACTCTCAAATACAGATATACGGAGAGACAGAAGGTGAGAAAGTTGAGATACAATTCTCGGTTACGGAGCAAGCCGCAAGAGAGAGAAATACAGACGAAGAGCGTTCGTAGCCGATCTTTGGTGGTGTTCCAGAGATCGTGGAGCTATTTTATCCTGGGAGAGTGACGCCGGTGGAATCCCTACAACACCCTCGGTAGGCGGCGAATCATTCTTAAGAAAACTGCGATTGTAGGACTCGGTTTGCAAATTCTATTTTATTATTCATGTTATTTCATTCTCTATAATTTCAGATTATTGTAAATTGTTGAAAGTTTAATAAAAATGTATTTTCTGGATCTCCAAGCATGTATTTTATTTCGGCGTTGGATATTCTCCCAACACTATTGCCGCCATTATCGCCACCATCACCACTATTACCTAAACCGTTGCTGCCACCACCTTACAATGACTTATCTCATTGTTTTGCAAATTCATTTTAGTCTTATGACTTAAATTATTCGACCAAAAAAATATTTTATATTATTTGTATTAAATTAAATATTAAAAAATAGATAAAAATAATTTATCTCGTAAAAAAAATAGAATCTTATTGAACATAATTTGTTTAAATATTTTACTCCATGAGATTTGCAATATAAATAGATCGCAACATAAAATTTTGTAAAAATTTAATACCAATTTGAAACTCAGTTGTGAAAGTGATTGTCCATATAATTTTCAAATAAAATATATTTATTTACCTTTAGGACTTGTTTGTAAATTTCAATTTTAATTTTTTAATAAAAATTAAACAGCTCATTTAACTTGGTAAAAAGAATAAAAATTTTCTTTTAGTCATTCTAGTACCAATATTTTTTAACACGATAAGTTAATTTTAATATTTATTAATAAAAATACTATAAAAATCTTAAAACTTAAAAAATATTGTGAAACAAGAATCTTTTTAAAGTACTTAAAAAATTAAAATATCAAACTTTTATGTACTGTTTCTTTTAATTTTTAATTCGAAGATTAAAAATAAAAAAAAAAACCAAAATTTTGGATTGCCGGGATAAATCTTGAGATATTTACTTATTTTTATTTAGCATATTCGTCCATCATGGTTTTCCTTTATCCCGTTTCTTTTAGTCTCCTTTTTATTTTTTCAACTATTTCATATTTTTTGTGAATTATCTTGATAAAAAAAGGTTTGATAAAATTTTTAAATTTGTTCACTAAATACGGAAAAGATAACAAAAAAATATTATTTATTGACTTTTTTTGGTTTTTTGGTTTTTTTATTTTTATATTTTGATTATTTTTTATTTAACTATTTGACCAATAATCTTATTTAACTATTTGACCAAATAATAAAAAAGTTGTTAAAAATAAAATAATTAAAATAAAATAAATAAACAAACTAGTATGATAAACTTTGTGATGTCTAAAAAGCATATCTTTTCAAAAAATTATTTAAGAAAAGAAAAAAATTAAAATATTTGGAATAATTTGTTAAGGTATTTTTTTAAATTTTTTGTTAAAATATTTAATATATATTTTTTAATTTTAAGTTATAATATTTAAGATATTAGTATGATTTTTTTGTTTTGTTATATTATTAAGGGTTGTTGAGGATATTAAAATTAAGATACAGTTGATCTCCAATCCAGTATTGAATTAGATCTGTTCAGATTGGTCCCGTTTGGATAATTTTACTTATTTACTTATTTACTTATAACTCAAAAAATAAGTCACGTTATTTGAGTAACTAAATAAGTCAAAAATAAAAATAATAATTAATTAAATAAATAAATAAACAAATAAGCTAAATAAATCAAATAAACTCGTTTGAATAGCTAAATAAGTCAAAATAAACCAAATAAACTGATTTATAAGCAAATAAGTAAATAAGCTCGTTTGAATAGGATGACTTATAAGCAAATAAGCAAATAAACCACAAACCACCCAAACGATGCCACTCAAATGGGATTTGGGTTATTTGCTAATAAGCAAATAAGCAAACCACCAAAACGGGGCTTTTGTCTAATTTGGATAGAAAATTAGCCCATTTTAATAATTAGAGTCATTTATTTTATTATTCGTAAATTAACTGTGTAAAAAATTAAATTAATTGAATATCAGTAAGTGTATAAAAAAATCATAATTTGTAAAAAAAATGAATAGTATTTGAATTTCACAATTAGTTTATTAATATAAATATAATTTGATAAGATACTTTATAATATGCAATTAATTTTATTTGTTTGCATAATTATTTTTTATAATAAAAATAATAAAATAAATAATTCAAATTATCAAAATAGATTTATTTTGGAGCCGAAAGAGCCAATCTATACTGGTTCAGTTCCCATGGAAGCTGGAGAGAAACTCCCTCCTTAAAATTATGTCATTTTAAAAAATTATTATACTAATAATGTGCATAAAATCTTTTTCTTTTTTAAAAAAAATACCGAACTTTTTAGAAATGCCCAAAACAATTAACTTGAAAGCTATTCTTTGTAATAAACCCCACCCCTCTTTTAATTATTTATTTACTTATTTTGCTAATCCCAGAGCATCTTTCTTTCACAACCCCAGTTCCGCCCTCCCCAACCCCCTTCTTCCCTCACCGCTCCGCCGGCCAATTTCGACTGTAATTCCGGCGGAAAGATCTTGTTTCTGTCTGTCTCTCCTTCATACTCACATTCGGATATATATATATATATATATATATATGTATGTATGTATGTACTCATGCACATGTACATATTTTCTTCTCTCTTGTTCTAATTTTCTCTCTACTTCCGCTCCGAAGCGATTCTCTGGCACAATCGAGGAGAACTCGGCTCGTGAACGTGTTCAGAGGTCGGTGATTATCGAGATTTGAAGTGAAGTGAGGAGAATTGTCCGGGGTCTCGGATCTTCCCCTCGAATTTGAATATCTTGGAGTGAATGAGTCTTCAATATCTTGAGGCAAATGAGTCTTATATATCTTGAAGTAAATGAGTCCGGCAGCAATCAACGACCTGGATTCGAATTTGTGCCGGTATTCATCAGGTTTTGTCATTTAGCAGAATTAGAGGAATTTTTAATTGTTTAGTCTCAACGATGATGACGATTGATCAAGTTACTTAGGTTTTGTATTGATTTGATGGAAGCCAGGATTGTAGTTTGAGCTTCCTGATTTATGAGATTGTTCAGTTTTTTTTGGGGGGGGGGGGGGCTAGTTTTGGTGGTTTTGGAGTAATAGAGTGTAGTTGGTAGATTGTGAACTTTGGAAATTAGTCGGCCATGTCGAAGGTGGTTTATGAGGGGTGGATGGTTCGGTATGGGCGGAGGAGGATCGGACGATCCTTCATTCATATGCGTTACTTCGTGCTCGAGTCTCTATTGCTTGCTTATTACAAGAGGAAGCCGCAGGATAACGTGGTAATGCCTTTACTTCAATCATTGTTGTTAATTTTCTATTTACAGATTTTTGATGCTTGCTGGAATAAAAACTAGACGACCTTTGAAGCAGTTGGTGGGTATGAATTTGTTGGAAAATTAGTGGGTATGAATTTGGCCGAAGGTATTAGAAATGGTTGTTTTTTTGTACTTTCTGTCCAACCTTCAAGTTAATGGAATCGTTATATTGGGCAACCCGAGTGGGTGTATCATTACTTTTTTGCCAGTACATTTTCAGAAAGTTATGCCATTGTTTGGCACTTCTATGTTTGAAATTTTTGGATTTAAAATTCGATATTATGGGTGTTTTGAAACTCGTGCGTTTAGTTTTTTCTCTACACCGTTTTGCAGAGCATGAAACTTGTATTGTTGCAATTCTTGCCTCTATACATTTCTTATTATTTATGTTGTTTGGATGCAAATTGAATCCAATACGTGAAGATGAAAAATCTTAGAATGGAAAAACTGCAAATGCTGTCTTCAAACGACGATGAACAGTGACACATTCCGTCTGTTCGTTGGGTATCTTTTAAGGCTGCATTTGGTTGTGTTAAAAATGTTCGGATTACATTATTTTGCTCGTGTATAAACGTTTCAACTCTGTTGTGAGTGTCATTTGATCTGGTGGACTTGAAATTCAATTTTCTATTTCTTTTAAAGTTTTTAGATTTTTATGGAATATGTGAATTTTAATGTTAGTTTTAATCTTAATTTTCTATGCATTTATTTATTGCTAGAAAATTACATAAATGTCAGAAAATTGTGAAATTAATCCACATTAGTTATTTCATGATTTGAACGTAGCGATACAATATGCGAACATATTTTATCGCTTGTAAAGCTTGGCTTGATTCGTTAGATTGAGATTTTGAATAAGGATGATGTGACACGATCAAACCGATTGAGATGTGTTTTCTTGTATGCAAACATTAATTGTGATATTTATAAATTGTTTGTATATCTAAAGAAAACTGTTCAAATGTTATAGTTGTTTTTCAAATCAATGTTTATTAGATTGATTTGGTTTGACTCAATAGAAGCATGAGCCTGTATGATTAGGCTCAATATTGTGAGACTTGGGCAATATTTATTTATTTATGCTTTGGAGGTTTGGTGGGCTTGATTGCTTGTTAAACTTACACCCCTTTTTGGATTAAGTAAGAGTCCTAATTTTAGGATGTAACATGCTAAGCTTTGGGCTTAAATACATTTGAATGCCCTATGTTTTGTATAATGAAATCCTTATCTGGATTTTCGAACAAGTTCAGGCTAATTTTAGTGTTTCGTTATTCACAAACATCTATGCTTTAAAAATTAATTTTTATAATTAGTGTGTGAATTTGATTTATGCTATAATGATTATCCACTTAATTTGAAGGATACATTGGCGTCTATTGCATTAAGTATGAAATTATAGCTAAGAGTGAATAATTTCTCATTCTGGGGGTTTATCTCTTGAATTTGAAGAGATGAATTATGTGAATTTCTTGCGATAAAAAGAGATGGAGTGACATAATGTATTGTCGCTAGATTGTGAGTTTCTCATAATTATGAGTTAATACATTTGACAATGATATTTGTCTGGACATATGAATCATGTTATAAACTTTAGTGATCACAGTGATAAATTTTGAATTATCACAAAGATGTGGAGGACCCTAAATTATAGGGGAAAGTGAATGCAATTAAATATTTGCATGATTGGAGGTGCCGTTGTATTATGGAATTCATTCAACTAAATGTATATTGTAAGGTTCATAATATAATATGATTTTTTCATTTTAAATAAATTATGAAAAGAAGCCGGGTCATTTCAATGTGATGGTATTCCAAGGCGGTTAATATTTGTGTAAGGGAATTACATTTGTTAACTAGAAAGACACAGAATAATATGTGCAATGGAAAATGTCGACATAATCGTCGTAGACACAAAACCGTAAGACGGCTACTTTTAAATGAAAATATTACTATTTTCCATATATGATCAACTAATAATATCGTGGACCTGCTAACTAAAACATTGAATAGAGAGTTAGTTGATAAATAATCGAGAGGAATGTGACTAAAACTTAGTACGTAAAGATCTCCGCAATGAGAACCGAACCTAGGTAACTTGAGATCCCAAGATTTAGGTTCAAATGGACAATTGAATTGTGGGGAATTAAAAGATCAATGAGGAGATAACTTCTCTTACCCACTCATATGATAAAAGGCTTGTAATGTTGTTTAGGGTAAACTTACTTCTAATTATTCTTATACATTAAAAATTTAAGTGGAGTATAGCGGGATGCTCTTAATAAGAAATTACCTATACTAGTGTGAAGTGGTGCCGCTTCCATGAGAATCGAGAAGGCTATATTCTTTGGAGCATTAATGAAAACTAAGACTTGATTAGGGCCAAAATGATCACAATCGTGAGAATTAACTGTGCTTGGAAAGATTTTGTGTGAAATTTTATTGTCTTGACTCTTACACAAATGACTAAATAGTTTAAGGCAGCACGTCCGCTGACTAGTCAGTAAATCTAATAGTTCAAGGTAACAAACTACTTATCTTTATGCATAAAATTTTCGTTTGTATTCTCTTTGTGACTGCGTAGTCTTACATTGTCATTTGCATAGTTTATCCAATCAATTTTCATTCATGTGGGGATTTTTGGCAAAATGGGTTGAAAATATTTTGGTGTGAAAGAAAAATTGATTGAAGATGGTAACGGTTAGTTACCATTATAGGGTTGTATTTTTTTAGTGACATTTATTCGGTATAAATAGACATGTCTTTTCCTTTCGTGACTATTCTAAATAGTTATATGTTGTTATCTCTCTCTATATATATCATGTCTTCTTTTGGTTTTAAAAAAAGTTTTTGAATGCATACTTGAAAGTCTAAATCCGTGTAAAGAGAGTACAAAACATTATTTAGTTCGCCTAGCCCACCAATTACAATGCTTCGTTTGTAGGATTTAGATCATTGTATTTTGGAATATAGACGTCAATAGCACCGTAAGCACCGTATCAAAAACGGAGCTGTCTTAAGGACGTAGTGTGAAACACTAGTTTTGATCTAATTTCGTCATTGAATTCATATGATATGTTAGTCATTGTTATGCTTTTTATTGTATTTATTATAATTGCATAAAAAGTATACTAATTTTCCAACAATATTTTATTGGAAATGATTTTACTGTTGTAGCATAGTTATTTTTTCTTTGGGGTAAGCAGGCGTGTATAAATATACAAAAAATGCTCAATACACACCCCCAAGGGGCAAACAACATGTTGACCCAGCAAACTATCTATGTGAAAGAAATACTTTAAAAGCCTAGCCTAAAAGGGGGAAAAAAAGTTCTCACAACATTTGTTCTTTGAAAAGTTAGTTGTTTCTCAGAGGGCTTTGTCTTCCACAGCTCACATACTAAATTGCTTTGAAGAACAGAAAGAATCTTATTTAAAAGCATCTAAAAATGCACAGTTGCTTCCATGTTATCATCTTTTACATCATATGATTTTCAGACCTCAATTGTAGAATTGATTCTTAATTTGTATTCTACGTCTGTCTAAATAGGTACCAATCAAGTCCTTTCTCATAGATGGCAATTGCCGAGTGGAAGATCGTGGCTTGAAGACTCATCATGGACATGTAAGTTTTGTCCTCTCATTTATTTTTGACAAATTTGAGCAGTATGCATATTTATGATTATTTATAAAAAAATCTGAGCAGTGTTCACCTTGAAAACACTTGAACTAAACCAGTTGAACTATTCAAAACTGTCGGTAGGTTTTCCAACGTTGACTGCCAGTGAACATATTGATTTAGCATCGCTGGCCTTGTACACCAAATGCTACTCGTTTGGTTTCTCAACCTTGAAGTTAGGGCTTAAATTCCTCTTCTGTCTTGCTTAAAATGTAAAAAAGAAAAAAAGAGAGAAAGAAGATGAAAGAGAAGACATAATTTGCCTTACACTGGTTTCATTTTTGGTTTGTATTAAGAATAGGAGGGGTTAATATCCAATTATCTAGGACATGCAAAGTAATTACTTGTTTAAGAGAATTATGACGAAATACAAACATTATAATCAACACCTGACGTTTAATATCAACATTATTTATTTATATTATAAGATTGTCGCATTTCAATTTTGGGTTGAAAATATTACGTGCCAGGCCAATGGGTGTTGTCTGTAATGTTTACTGAAAGAATCAGAAAATTAAGAACTTTGTCATGCATCCGTTGGCCATAGTCATCATAACTAGCCTATCATTTGGCACATTAACGATCCATGTCTTAGATTATTAGTTTGAATTAATCCCATCTATTACCATAACTAATATGTTGAAAGCATCACAATTAGTCACATTTACTCACTTCTTTCACACTTCATGTGATGCTAGGGCAAGAAGATGAAAATGATGATATAGAAATTAATGGGTTGTTAGGTTTTAGCATATGGGTACTTATGGTATTCCACACTTTAGATGATTTTGTTAGGTGTGTGGAGCCAGTGTTTTTTTTTTTTGGGGCCCGACCCATGACCCAACCCGTTCCAGAGCATCATGGATTAAAACGGATTTTCTCTGAGGCCTAGTCCATTGAGCGAAGGTGAGGGTTGTTAGGCCCGAAACGGAGCGCTAATTTTTAAACCTGTTTTTTTGCTTTTTGACCTGGTTGTGGGTTTTTGTATTTGTTGCTTCGGTTAGGGTTTGCAACTTGTAATTTTGTACTGTCTCCTATCATTGTGAAAGCCGTCATAACTCCGTGGACGTAGCCCTAGTTTTGGACGAATCACGTAAAATCGTGTTTTTTGGGTGTGATTGTTCTTTCTCGTGGTGGTTTTTCGTTTTCCGTCATAACAGATTTAGTGTCCATGTGGTAGCAATTGCTTTATGTTTCCCCCCTTTCAAAATTCTAATGTTTGGTTGGAAACTTGGAATGAGTGTTGCATAGTTGAGTCACTCAATGAGTTTTTTGGCTGCTACTCATGGATTATTTGGAAGTTTGTGTCTTAAGAACTTCAGCTATATTCTAACCGAAGTATTATTTAATTGGTTTTAAAAAAAATTCTTTGGTTTCAATCTGGTAAATACCTAAAGTTTTGCTAAATTACCTGTGTTATTTCTTATTTTAGCTGCAAAAACTCATTGCTATAATCCCATGCCTGTGGCAATGTTTTGCATAACTTGTTGGGACTCATGGATGTTGACAGTAGCAATGTTTGACCGGGGCATGTGTCCCACTTCACCTTTCATATTTGTTCTACTACCCATAAGAAATGTAGTGTATTTCATATACACCCTCGTACACTTTTCTATATTTATACTATTACCTATGGAAAATGAAAAACATTTTATATAAACCCTTAATAAAATTATGTTTAGTGCCCCTCCTAAATCATAAAAGTGCCCACTATGATAAATTTCTAAACAAAATACTTGTGGAAACACGGGCTTAAATATCAATTTATTTTTTACAGAAACCCAATCACGTTTTTAGGATTTTGGTTTATATGAAATTTAGGGGTCGATCATCTTGATTGTGCTAAAATTAGGGCTTTTGATTTATTCCAATTTCAATTGCTACAGCCTTTTAATTTATCCTAACCAAGATGTTAGAGATTCTGAAATTTCAATTATTGCTATGTTTTGAATTTTGAATTTCCAATTTTGTTTAGTTTGGATATTATTATTATTAAAAGTCATGGAGAAATGCTTCAAAAAGAAACTCAATAGTCATAAATGTCTCCTCCCGAAAAAGAAGATAATAGCTCTCAAAATAAAGTCGAGTGGGAAAGTTTTTTTTGGTGCCCCCACAAGTTAAATTCTTGACTCCGCCACTGGATATCGAATGATATTATGTTTTATATATCAGTTTATCATTAAAATAAGACCCTTAAAGAAATATGGTGATTACCACAAGTTAGTCATTTGAACGGGACGAAGCTTGTGGCGTACTCGTAGGTCTATTATAGTCACTAGATTTGTTACCTTAGAGGTTGTTTGGGATGTTTAAAAGCTTGGATTTATAGGTTTAGCTCTTTGAGAAAATAAGAGGAAAAACAAAGTTAGATTGTTTGGGATAATTTGTTTAGTAGTTTTTTTGGTTTTTGTTGAAATGTCTAATAAAACCTTAGTTTTTTTCTTTTAAACTGTAGTGTTTGAGATAATAACACAATTCTTTTATATATATATATAAGGAGTAGAGATGATTTTTTTATTGAGTGTATTATGGTCATTTTTTTTTAAAAGTTAGATTGTTTAGGATGTGTATAGTTTTTTTTTTCCTAAAAAAATAAAGTGAAAAAATGTTAGGGGGGGGGGGGGGGGGGGGTTGGA
>JAOTRH010106953.1:740-15570 GCA_034768845.1 Heliamphora exappendiculata | reverse complement strand
CATAGTTGAATTAGCAATAATAGTTTATTTTTTTAACTTCCAGCATATTGCACCACCACCTAGTGTAAAAATATAACTCGTGATAAAAAGAGAATCACCTGACAAAGTATTCCAATCGGCATCACTATATCCCTCAAGTACAATAGGATATTTTTTATAAAACAAGCTATAAGTTTTGGTACCATATAAATATTTCATTACTCTTTCCATGGCATGCCAATTATCAACACTTGGCTTGCTAGTAAATATGCTAAGTACTCCCACTACATAAGCAATGTCAGGTCTAGTACAATCAGTCGCATATCGTAAACTTCCAATCATGCTAACATATTCCTTTTGATTAATCACACCATTATCATTTTTAATAGAAAAAAGAAGTGTGCTAGCAGCAAAAGGAGTAGCTACATGCTTGTAATCATAAAAATTATATTTTCTCAAAATTTTCCCAACATAATACGCCTGATCAAAAAAAATTCCATCACTAATTTTAGTGATTTTCATCCCTAAAATAAAATTAGCCTCTCTAAGATCTTTCATATCAAAATGTCTACTAAGTAGATTTTTTGTCTCATTTATAATATGTAAATCAGATCTAAAAATCAACAGATCATCCGCATAGAGGCAAAGAATCACATGTGAATTGTCAAAAAATTTATAGTAGATGCACTTATCACATTCATTAGATTTGTGCCCATTTTCAGTCATGCATGAATCAAATTTCTCATGCCACTGTTTGGAACTTGTTTTAAGCTATAAAGAGACTTAATTAGTTTACACACCTTTCTTTCTTGTCAAGACTCTACAAAGCATTCGGGCTGACTCATATAAATTTTCTCATCTAGGTCCTCATTTAAAAAAACTATTTTTACACCCATTTGGTAAATTTTCAAATAAAAAATTGCAGGCACTGCAATTAGCAGTCTAATGGATGTTACACGAGTAAAGGTATCAAAAAAGTCCAGATCAGCTTGTTTAAAACCTTTTGCAACAAGTCTTACTTTATATTTATCAATAGTTCCATCCGATTTTAGCTTTTTTAGAAGAACCCATTTATACCCAATGATTTTACAACCTGGCGGTAAATCTACCCATTTTCATATTTGATTAGAAATCAGTGAATCCATCTCATCATTTACAGCGTCTTTCTAAAAATTAATATCAGGTGATATTAAAGTTTCTTGTAAACTAAGATGGGAGTCATCTACATTAAAAATATAAAAGTCAGGGCCAAAATCTTTTTCAACTCTGGCTCTTTTACTTCTTCTAAACTCAACATCAACATTTTCTTGATTTTGAAAAAGAGGGTTAGAAGAGCTCGATTCAATTGAAATATTTTTAGAAAGTATTTGACCCCCACTATTTCTAAATTTAAAAGCATATTTTTCTTCATGAAAAATGACATCACCTGATTCAAAAATAATATTATTTTTTGTATCCAAAAATCTATAGACTGTACTATTTACCGCATATCCAAGAAAAACACATGTGGTAACTTTTGCCCCCAATTTTGGTATTTTAGGATCTACAAGTCTCACAAAAGCTAAACAACCCCAAATTCTTAAGTGTCCCAAATTTAGCTTATGCCCCTCCACTTTTCAACATGTGTGATTTTAGTATTTTTATGTGGTACTCTATTGAACACAAAACAAATAGTTAAAACTGTCTCTCCCCAAAGATTTGAGAGAACACCTGAATCAATAAGCATGGCATTTGTCAAATCAATTAATGTTCTATTTTTCTTTTCAGCCACACCATTTGAAGCGGGTTAGTATGGTGGTGTAATCTCATGGATTATTCTCAAAGACTGAGCAAACGAGTTGAATTCATAAAATTCATACTCTCGGCCTCTATCACTTCTAATTCTTTTTATCTTTCTACCGAATTTATTTTCAACTTCTTGAAGGAAAATTTTAAATTTCTTAAAAGCATCACTTTTATTTTTTAGCAAATATACATAAGTATATTTTGAAAAATCATCAACAAAAGTAATGAAATATCTATTTCCACCACGGGTTAAAATTCCTTCAAATTCACATAAATCAGTATGAATTAATTTTAACAATTCGGTAGTTCTTTCAACACTTTTATGAGATCGTTTTGTTATTTTTGCTTGACTGCAAACTTCACATGTTTTTTGTCAATTTGGGAATTAATCTGAGACCACTCATTATTCCCACATATCTACTATTAATATGACACAAGCGAGTATGCCAGAAATTTAAAAAAGACAACATATAAACAGAACTAGTAGATGATTTATTAAGCTCAACATTCAGTTTGAACATTCCATCACAGGCTTAACCCTTACCCACAAAAATTTTCTTTTTAGTTATTACATACTGATCAGATTCCATAGTTTACTTGAAACCAGCTTTATTAAGAAGATAACTCGACACCAAATTCTTCCTCATAGACGGAGTGTAAAACACATCTTTCAAAGTAAGCACTCGTTCAGATTTGAACTTCTAATCTACCTCACCACTCCCAAGAACCTTGGTTTTTCTAGAATCACCAAGCATAATTGATTTTTCTTCATTGAGGGGAGTGTATACTTTGAACCATTCTTTATCATAGCAGACGTGCCTATTAGCACCAAAGTCTGCCCACCACCCTTCCACAGATTGCTCCATAAAAATGTCTGTAATCATCGCCACAAATGGCTCCTTGGTAACGTTGGCCTGAGAAAAAGAGCAGCGCTTTCGAAACTTGCAAACTCGAGCCATATGCCCACTCTTACTACAGACAAAACATCTATTATAATGTTGATTTTATGAAGGGGGTCATTGGTTCATATTTTTCTGGTTACCTTTCAAGTGAGGTTTACCACGGTTTTTGAAGTTCTTTTTGTTTGGTTTCATATAAGTATTCTTAGGAAATTAATTTTTGGGCAAGTTGTTATTATTTGCAGAAACTAAATTTACCTTTGTGAAATGTCCATTATCCTCTTGTGTCATTAGTGCATCTTGGCCTCTACTCTCTTCCTCAATGCGGATGCGTGTGGTCAAAGTCTCTAGAGATGTCTCTTTTTGCTTGTGGCGCATTGACTTTTGAAATTCTTTCCACGATGTGGAAATTTGTCAATGATTCTTGCCACCACAAGATTGTCCCCAATCTTAATGCCTTCAGATCTCATTTCTGCAACTATCATCTAGAAATCTTAAGCTTGCTCTACAACGAACTTTCCATCTACCATTTGATAACGAAAAAATCGACTAGCAGCATACTTCTTTGCACCTACCTCTTCAGTATCATATTTGATTTGTAAAGCGTTCCAAATTTTCTTAGCAGAAGAGTAAGTTGTATCATAGTAATCATAAAAATGATCTACAAGACAATTCAAAAGATAATAGCGACAGTTATACTCATCTTTGTTGTATTTTTCCACTTTCTCTACACGGGCTTCAAACTCTTTGTCAGTCAACTCTTCGATAGCAATTTTGATCGAATTCTTCTCGGTGAGAATGTAAGCTACTTTAAGAAGTCTAAGGTAAAAAAGAACTTTTTCTTTCCACCTCTTGAAATGAGTTCCCTTGAAAATGGAAAGGCTTATTGAGATCGCCAGTGCCTTCATTTACTTTTTCTAGTACTTGCTCTATTTTAGAATCTCCTTAAAATTGTTGAAAAAATACCAATAAATTGATATTTTTTAAGTACAATAATTAGAAAAACAAGCAACACCAAAACAGGCTGAGGCGCGAATATCTCGCTCTCTTTAAGGAGATCTAAGTCCTCTGCGGTTGGCAAAGCTCGAGACCGATGCAGCATGCTTTAAAATTTGACTTGTCTCCTATATGATACAACAGCTCAACTGATCGTTGTATGGCTCAAATAAACTCTGCATAAGTTGTAGAACCCAAAACTCCACCAACAAGAACACATTTCTTTGGCCCATAATCTCTGAAGTAGTTTATATGAAAATATTTTTTTTTCTCTCACACTTGAAACGAAATGAATGTTGATCTATATATATGGAGAAAAATAGGAGAATGAAAGAATAAGATCATAAATGGATTATTAGCCAGATAAATCAATTCATAAATGGGATATGAACAAAAATAAATAACATTTATGTATATACATATTAACATTTATGAATAAATAACATTCATTTAATAATAACATTTATATATTTATGTATATACATATTAATTTAATAATAACATTCATATTCTATAAATATATTCATCTTTCATAAATATATTAATTTTTCATATAAGAAAACTATTAGTCTCCACCATTTATTCAATTAGCTTAATTAATATTAAAAATTTCACCAACAATGACGATAGTAAAAAATAATAATAATAGTTAGAAATGGTAGTTAGTGGTGGTAGTTGAAAGTAATAGATAGAGGAGGTGGTTGGAAGTGATGATTTGAGAAAATATGGAATAAAAAATTATTTATAAAATGAGTCAAAACATATTTTTTGTGTTTACTAGAATTTTATAAATTTTAAAAATAATTTATAATTTAAATTTTTTGAAGACAAAAATAATTATTCAATATTTTTTTGTTTATAGTTTACAAAGAATTTGAAAACATAAACAAAAAAAAATCCTAACATTTATATTACTATTTTTTTTTCAATTTTTTTGTAAAATTGAAAATAAAAACATTTTGATAATTTTTTTTTATTTTTGAAAAAATATACACAAATTTTAAAATTTATTAAATTCTTATAAATAAAAAAATTTATTTTGTAAAAAAAATTATTTCATTTTATTTTTTTCTACCATCTTCAACCACCACTTCTAGCCATCATATCCGATCGCCCCTTCGGCCGGCCATTTTGGCCACTCTCTTCGACCACTATTTTCGGCAATTATTTTCAATCACCTCCTTCCAATCACTACCAATCCTCTCCGATCATTCTCTTCAACTACTACTTTCGATGACTCTTTCTGACCATTCTTTCAGTCACTACATTCGATCATCATATGCGGTCATCGCTTTCAACAACCATCTGCAACAGTCATTACTACTTATTATTATAATTACCGACTAACAACTCCAGTCATCACATTCGACTACTACTTTTTAAATATTTGTGTGTCAAACACGTATTTGTTTTATTATAAGAGTAAACAAAAATATATTTTTTGTTTATTGTGTCAAACAGGTATCGTGTCAAACATGTTTTATAATAGTTTTTTTTAAGTTTTTGTTTTTTATTAAAATATTTACTTCGTTCTTTTTTTTTTTTTGCATTTAAGTTGTAATATTTAGAATATTGGCATAATTTGTTTGCTTTTGTGATAAAAGTTGACTCTTTTAATTGAGAGCATTATAATTATTTTATTCTAAAAAAATTAAAGTATTTAAAATGCGTTACACGTGTAGATTTTTTTTTCTTAAAAAAAATAAAAAAATGTGATTTTTTAAATATTTCAAATACTACCGTTTAAAAATTATTTTTTTAAAAAAAACTAACTTTTTAAAGATGCAAGGACAAGCTAAGTTTTATTTTAGAGAATAAGAAATATTTTAAATTAAAAAATAAATTTAAGAAAGTTACTAAATAAATTAAAGAAAGTTACTATTCATTCAAACTGCAATTATACCTTTTTATTTTTATTTATAGAAAAGCTTCTCCAAAATTAACCTTCAATATTTCATTATTTATCTTCAACTATATATATTTTTTCAATTTTCATTATATATCGATATTCCCTTTGGAGCCCTTAATACAGTGGACAAGAACAAAACAAATTTATTAGTTAGGGATCCAAAGTAATTGATTTTAATTTTTTTAAAATTCACAATAAATGTGTTTTGATCACTAATTTGTAAAGTAATTTATTTCAGAAAAAGCTAATAAAAATTTAAAATAAATTCAGTTCTTTCATTTTATTTTTTCCCTTTTTTATTATGAATCTCCACAAATTGTTGATCCAAATAAAGTATAAGCCTTGCCCTTAATTTAGGATCTAAGTAAAAGTTTATTTTTACTGGTGAAGTCTCGAAAATAATTTATTTAAACTTTGCAAAACATTTTGCGAAAAAAATTAATATCAAGCACCAGCGAAAAATTGTTTTTTTATTTATTAGTGGAGCTACATAAGTAGATAAAAATTGTATATTAAGGCCTCGTTTGGCAATTGCCTCTAAATTGACTTTTTGTCTTTTTGTTTAAGTCAAGAAGTGATTTAAATCTTATTTCTTAACATCAACTTTTTGCTGTTTGCTTATTGCTTTTAGCATTTTGCTTTTTCTAAATTATTTTTATATATTTTTTAAAAATATCATTACTTTTAGTATACATATTTATATTTAAAAAACTTATATATTTAAAATTTACTAGCCGAAAGCTATCAAACAAGATCCATATTTAATATAAAATATGTAAAAATAAATTTTTAAAAATAATATTTTTTTAATTTAAAGCTTTTAGGCTTTTGACTTTTTGCATTTGGCTTAAAGTGACGGCGATTTATAATTAGCTTAAAAATTAATTTTTTTGTGTTATTAGCTAAAAATTTAAATTCAGTTCAAAGTAAATTGCTTGATAACTTAATTTTTAAACTAATTTTTTTGAAAATGATTGTTTGAGTTAAGAGCTATTTTTTTTTACTTTTTATTTAAAGTTGACAATTTTACCCTTTTATATATTTGATATTAACAATTATATGTAGTTGGTAGTGATAGTAAATGATAAGTTATGAATAAAGGGTATTATTGTATTTTAAAAGTGGTAAGAGTTTAATTTAAATATTTTAGAAATTTGTGTTTTGATTTGATTTTTTAATTTTTTTAATTTTTTTTAACGTTTTTTACCAAATGGGCAAAATTGATTTTTTTGCGCTTTTAGCCAAAAAAATTAAAAAAAACTAAATTGTCAATCAGGGCTAAGCCAAAGACTTTTTGTTTATTGTCTTTTAACTTTAAGGTTTTTCAAGATTTAACGAATGAATTTTTTACTTATTTTGTTTAAAATGACTTTAAGTAAAAAATTAAACTTAAAACTAAATTGTCAAACAAAACCTACATGCATGACAGGCATATTGTATGTTTTTAAAAAATTTCGTACAATGGCTCTAGGAGAAAGAAGTTATTTAAATTTGTTATTGATTAAACATTAATTCTAATTAGCTATACCATAAGAAAAATTAAGTAAATTAGGTACTCGATATCCATAAAAAATGTAATAGATAAAATTGATTATGTAATTGATATCTAAGGTTTTTTTAAAAGTAATATTTAAATAACATTTTATTATAATTGGTTCAGTTATTTTATTTTTGTAAATTGGATTAAATATAATTTTTTGATATATAGTTTTGTTATATATCTATAGTTCGGTCACATTTTATCCTTTTAAATATATATATTTTATTTATGAAATTATGCAAATATTATTTTTAACATTGTTAAAATTAATAATTTATAACAGACATCATAAATATTTAAAATAAATTATAATTTATTACTAAAATTAATAATAAAAAATTTAAAACCGCAAACATGAAGTTTTCCCAAACATTCCAAAGGCTATTTCTAAAAGTTCTTAGGGCGCTTAATGCTCAAGGCAAACATAATAAATTTTGCTATCATTAGAGTAAAAGGTAAGTTTGCGTTATTTCACTCTATGTTTTCTTATTTTTTTTATTATGTTATTTTTGATCATTTAAGATTTTATCAATTTACCTACATATAAATTAAATTTTAATAAAATTAATTTTATCATTTATTTGTAAAAATCACAATTAAAATTAAAATAAAATTTTGTATAAATTAATTTTAAAATATTAGTAGCACATAAAAACATTTTAAACTTAAAACTGAATGAAAAAATAAACCCTAGAAGACAACTCGTGAAGTTCGCGAGATCTAGGGTTTATTTTTTCGTGAAGCAAGCAACTCGTGAAGTCACAATAAACCCTAATTTTTAACTCGTGAAGTTCGCGAAAACAAGCAAGTTATCGATAAAATTAATTTCACGATAAACCCTAATTTTATCGTTTACGCGGTTAAAACAAGCAAGAGTAATTTTCCCGAGACAAGAAGCCGCAATTACCAATTGGACACGTGTCAATCAGGCATTGGCAGATTTCCCACCGATGACGCAGCAAGTTCAATCCCAATCCCATCTCGACGCGGGCTTGATTTTGTATATCGTTTTTGTCTCTGATATTTTCCTGGGATTAAAAACAGCGCTTGAGGGAAATTTAGAATCATCACAGGGAAAATCGACACAGAGAGAGAACGAGAGTTTCAACAGGTACGGTGCTTGTGCTCTTCATGGTCTTGCATTTCTAGGGTTTGTCATATCATTCATTATGTTCTTCGATTCGGATCTATTCGACGAACGTATTACTTAACAATTTGTTTCTACTTTGATTTGAACTTGAATTCTCATTAGCGCGTTTATGTTCGTTGCAATTTGATGTTTTTAGTTGTTCTCGATCTCCTATGTTCGTGCACATCAACCGCAGGCTGATTGAATACATTTATCAATAATTGATTGGTTGATTGTATATATT
The DNA here is from genome assembly GCA_034768845.1 of Heliamphora exappendiculata. Taxonomy (NCBI): domain Eukaryota; kingdom Viridiplantae; phylum Streptophyta; class Magnoliopsida; order Ericales; family Sarraceniaceae; genus Heliamphora; species Heliamphora exappendiculata. The sequence continues at coordinate 7,089 of JAOTRH010106953.1, read as the reverse complement.
TGTCAAAGAATTGATTGTTCAATTCGTATAACAGCGTGTATAGGCAAAATGATGAGACTACGGACGTACGCGGGTGTTAGTTTGGTAGCCGCACTGGCGGTTATTTATCATGCGTTTCACACCAGAGGCCAGTTTTACCCGGCAACGGTTCATTTATCGACATCCAAGATTAGTTTGGTGCTTCTTCTCAACATGGGTCTTGTCATCATGTGTATTGTGTGGCAACTAACCAAACGGTTTTTCCTTGGATCTCTCCGGGAAGCGGAGGTTGAGAGGCTCAATGAGCAGTCATGGCGGGAAGTCATGGAAATACTTTTTGCTATCACCATTTTCCGCCAAGACTTTTCGGTCACATTTCTCGCCATGGTTACTGCTCTTCTGCTAATCAAGGCTCTGCACTGGCTGGCTCAAAAGAGGGTTGAGTACATCGAAACAACTCCATCTGTTCCCATGTTATCTCATGTCCGAATCGTGTCTTTTATGGGATTTCTCCTCCTTTTGGACAGTCTGCTCTTTTACAACTCTGTAAAGTATCTGATACAAACTCGACAGGCTTCTGTTTCTCTCTTCTTTTCCTTTGAGTAAGTGATCACATCTATGCTATTTTTTTTGTTATTTTGGTTACATTTATGCTATTTTTTTGTTATTGTTGTTACTTCAAATTTTGGGTCAGCTCTCAATTTGATCTTAATAATCGAGTTGCTTTGAGTAGCTAGGCAGCTTCACATGGTTATCTTGGTGTAGTGCCAGTTAAAGGAACACAGTATGACCTTAGATTTATCATTTTGGAAAGGAGGTTTACAGTCACCTTGTTTAAATAGGTGAGAAAATAAAAGAAAGGATTGTGGTCTCTCATTGGGTGAGAAAAAGAAAGAAATGATTTTCTCACTATCATGTTTGGATGGCTAACTGGCTAAGAAAGCAATGCATGCGAGATAGGGACACGATTGAGATTTCTTTTTCTTTATTTTTTTATTTGATGGGTGATATCGGTCATGTGAAATAATACCCAACCAATCAGTTTCATTTCTCACCAAATCTCACCATTTTTTGTGAGAGAAAAAATCTTGCAATCTTTTACTAATTACTAAGCACCCTTACTATCTTATTTGTAAACCAAAAGTAAGGTAGAGTTCTCTTCCTCTTTATTTCTTATTATTTCTGACCAAATTGCTCAAACCAAACGGATTGTAAAGCTAACACTAATTAATATAATTAAAATGTAATCAGTTTATAGTTACAGATTTGGCAATGTTCAGTTGTAACCAGTGACGGAGTGACCTCTTAGCATGAAGTGGGTGATTTCTGATGTATGAGGTGTGGTTTGTGGGTAAAATCGAAGATGGAGATGGTAAAATATAGAGGAATGAGGGAAGAAAATATAGCAGAGAGGGAGAATATCCCTTGGATATTCATATCAGGGTTGGATTACGAAAAGATACCATCTTATCCATTTGTTCATATAGGCTATGTTATTGTTTTCATTGGCACATCACTACAACCCCTTGAACATGAAAGACACACACATTTATTATTTTAGTCATAGTTCAGTCTAAAAAAAATTAAAATATGTTTTTGTAATGTTTTATGTTAAGAGTGTTACAATTGCTAGTATTGTATTGGAACCATAATGATAGTCACATGGACGGACGAAGCTTGGTACATGTGTCAGTGCAAGTATGCATCTACGTATCCGATGAAGATTTATCTAATGTTTATGTCCTCATATGTGGACATTTACAAAATGCAATAGTCTCATGTATAAGATTGGGGTTTTGTGCATCCTTATTGGGTAAATTTAAATTGTTGAATATGTTTCTTGGGTGGATATCAAACCACTTATGTCAGACCATATCCCATTCTATTTCCCGAGTAGTATTGAATATCTCACACGCATGTACTTTATACATTTCGAAGGGTCGCGTAACATATCATACTAGCTATCAGCTAACTTATGTACTAAATAATTTTTAAGCTTTCAGGATCCCAAAGTAGTTGAAAAAACACAGTTTATTCTATCTGAGAAATAATTAAAACAATAGATGCAAAAGGCAGATTATGCCTATTGTGGAACTGCTCCTAAATGCTTTAGTATGCTGGAAAATTGTAATAACATTCATTGGGCAAACCTATGACGAGATATATTCAGCGTAGAGATGCACTTGCTTCCTTTTTTATTAGTGCATTTGCTTAGTTTTTTTTCCCCCCTTGCTAAATCCTAGTTCAAAGCTTACTCCTTTAGACTTTTGACTAGTACTGATGCTGTTGAGCATGGTTTTGACCACCTCATGTCTCTGGTAATTGTGGGATGGGGACCGGATATAACTTTTGATTGATAAAAATGCTACAAATTCTGAAAAGTTGCATTCTCAAGACTTCATTTTTAACAAAGCTTAAATGCACATTTTTTGGGCTAAAAAAGCCATAAAGTTAGTTTCCCCAAACAAAACTCAAAAAGTTTACTTTTTATTTTTTCCTATATCCCAATACCAGTATGAAAATGGCAGAGATCCCCATTTAGTTGGCCGAAGCTTAACATACCATCTCATACATGATTAGAGGCTACCTATCATTGCCTTTCTAAAATATTCCAAGCCAATTCGAATATCTATTAGTGAAGGGTAAAGGCATCATTTTAAAACACAAAGCTAATATTCTACCTATCATTGCCTTTCTAAAATATTCCAAGCCAATTCTAATATTTATTAGTGAAGGGTAAAGGCATCATTTTAAAACACAAAAGATAAAAAAACCTTTCCAAACAAAACTTATTCAAAAAATGTGGCTTAAAAGCTAGGTTGCCGAACGACCTTTCTTTTTTTCTTTCAGTTTTTTGGCTAAAAAAGGGAAAAAGCCAAAGAACTTTGACAAGCCAAACGAAGCCTAACTATTGCACACTCAATATTCATAATGTTAATAGTCCGGTTCAATTTGCCCCTTTTCACTGTTCATTTTTTGATGGCACGTTTGAGCTATTGTTATTTGAGCATGTGCGTGGGTAGTACTGGTAAAGGAAGCAATACACGTGTACATGCTAATCGGCATTACATGAATTTAGGTGTATGGGTTGAATGCGAGTAAACATCTAAGTGTAGGATTCTTCCAAGGACACTAGGACGCAACTAGGAATAATGTTTTTAAAATGCGTCATTTATTTTCTTGGTGTAATGGCACGTACAAGCTAGCATAGATCATGTTGTAAATAAAACAAGTTTCTAATGCATATGTATATCTTAAGCTTGACTACTTGATCATGCTTGTTGACTGCACACAGAAGTGGACATGCTATGTCTGTCACATATTTCGTACTGTCATACTTTACAAATTTAGAGGATGCGTGTAAAGATCTTGTTGTTTGGATTGAAAGAAGTTATCATTATTATTATTAATAATTTTTTTGGAAGGTTTATATACAGAAAGAACTTCATTTATGTTTTTTATCTCAATATTGTTCAGAGCGTACACGTGGTATTCTTGGATTCCTGTTTTCTTATGTAGTTCTAATCTCTTATTTTTTATTTATATCAGGTATATGATACTGGCGACAACAACAGTGTCGACGTTCGTAAAATATGTTTTCTATGTCAGCGACATGCTTATGGAAGGGCAATGGGAAAGGAAGGCAGTCTACACCTTTTATTTGGAACTTATTCGGGATTTGCTGCATTTATCTATGTATCTTTGCTTCTTTCTTGTGATTTTTGTGTAAGTATCACCTGACCTTGGTTGTCTGCAATCTGCATGGATATTTATGCATGTGAAATGTTACTCAGATGGGTACCTATAAATCTATAACACAACCAAAATAAGTGTTGGGTACTTGTTTGAGTGTTTGTATCTACGTGCTTAATTAATGCTCACAGCATAACTACATTTTGTGTCTATGCGCGAAGTAATGTCAACAGTGATGCAATTGGAGATCTAATTTTTTCTGAGCCTAAAATTGAATTTTGCTTTGTAATGTTGGTCTTTTGAGGCCATTTTATATATTATGAATAATGTCAGGATATAAGGTACACCTCACTTCTTTACTGAATATGGTGCATTATTAACTAGTGTTTTTATTTTCCCTTTAAAAAAAAAAAAAAAAAGAAGTGTGTTCCATATCTGATGATCAAACCTTGTTGCTAACCTCATAATGCTCAACTTCATTTAGAGTTGGGGGATGATTATTGGGTATGGGACACTACGTAGCTGATTGTCTACAAAATTGAAAGCCATATATATTAGGTAGTTTGGATGCTAACATGATTTTGCGAGTTAGTAAAGCTTATTTCTTCTTCTTAAGATCCTTTTGCTAGTTCTTTGCCTCACCTTCTGTGTTGGGTCTGTTTTTACACTGAATTTTAATTTTGCATATGTTAGAAAATTACTGGCTTGTTTACCTTAGAAGTGATTGCGTCTTTTCCATCTAGCAAGGATTCTAATATAGTTACCGCTGTCATAATATTTGTAGATATTTGGCCAAGCTTCTCAAAAGATTTTAAATAAAAATTAAGCCCTACAAAGCACTTGAACATGTTAAATACGTGACTGAACCTTACGTCTATGTTACCTGGACTCTTCTAAATTCATGAAGTCCCTGTGTCAGACACTCAACATTGGATAAAGATATGGGATATGTGTCCAACATTTTAAATTGGACATTTACCTAGGAAACATATATCTAATTTGAATTTACTCTAGCACTATGCATATACTCTCATATTATACATAAATTGTTAGATGGAACCTTGTAAACGTCTTTACCTTAGAAAATAAAAGAAATATATTGAGAAATGTGAATATTTTGACATATCCCAGGTCCTTGGCATGAGAACTAGATGAGTCATAATACTTGGACACATACCTGCACCCGACACAAACATGGCTCCTTTTTGCACATTTTTCCGATGAAAAGATTTATTTGAATTCCTCTGACTGGGTGTACTTCCTTTCTCCCCCTCAATGTTCTTCGAGGAATTTATTTGTGCTCTTTTACCATGAAATGTCTTAGTTAATCAATTTTCTTTTTCGACATTTTTCAGGTGGGTCTTCGTTTCATTTGATTTTGTTAGGAGGTATTATTATTATTTGTTTCACCCATGGAATGATATTTAATTATCGCATTATCATCTCAGGAACTATGGTGTGCCTCTGCACTTGATCAGGGAGCTCTATGAGACATTTCGCAACTTTAAGGTTCGGGTTGCTGATTACATTCGTTATCGGAAGATCACTTCGAATATGAATGATCGTTTTCCAGATGCAACTCCTGAAGAACTTAATGCGTGAGTTATCCACTTGACCCTGAATTTTGGATTTATGTCTTCTTATTAAATCCTCTGCTGCATCAGTAATATGATTTGTTACTTATGCTCATGCAGAAGTGATGCAACCTGCATCATTTGTCGAGAGGAGATGACGACAGCCAAGAGACTAAACTGTGGGCATCTGTTTCATATGCACTGCCTCCGGTCATGGTTAGAAAGACAACACACGTGTCCTACTTGCAGAGCACTTGTTGCACCACCTGAGAATGGGACTAATACTTCCGGATCACGGGCAGATGCTCGTCAACCAGGTCATCACAATCTTTAATTTTTTGATTGTGTTTAGCAATCTTTCATGTCCTCCCATCGTAATCAACTCAGATTGTTGATCGCGAATTGTGAAACTTGATTATTGATCTCTAGATGATACTTCAATTTGAGGGGTTTGCAAGTTTTCTAAACTGCACAGCATGGTCCCTCCATATTAACTTTGTGATGTTCTCAGTAAATAATAGGTTGGCTTCTCTTATCAGATATAATTATATTAGATGTATCCAAATATTTTAGAAACTATGTTCTATAACAAGACTATTCACTGAAAAGGTTTATGTGTCCGTATTTCTGACCAACTAAAAATATTCGGCATTTTGTAGTGTTGCTTTATAAGTGATGGCCTCCTCAAAGAGAGAGGAGGGGAAAAAGCTGTGTGGTGGTCGGTAATGTGCAAATTGTATGGACATCAATACATTTTTGTCAACTTGCATAATAATTCTTTTTGTGTGAAGCACTTAAATATGTTTGCTCATATCGTTTTACGCTTATTATACAGACTGGACACGTGCAGCAGATAGTGGAATGAAATTTCTCTTTTCTTGCTTCAAGAAATATCAATGCCATTAGATAGTATTTGGTGATCTTGTATCCATTACTTTTCCTCAATGTTAAATTGTATCCACACAGCTATTGATGTCCATACAATTTGTACGCTTCAGTTTGCTCTATCATTTAAATGGAGGACAAAGAGGAGGGGAAAAAGCTGTGTGGTGGTCGGTAATGTGCAAATTGTATGGACATCAATACATTTTTGTCAACTTGCA
>JAOTRH010106952.1:0-47634 GCA_034768845.1 Heliamphora exappendiculata | reverse complement strand
GGAGGAGAAGAGTCCCAGAGAGTTGAATAGGCACAGAGAATTCAATTGCCACTTATGGCAATTGAATTCAGGCTGTGTATCTTCCTCTTCATCTTCTGAGACCTCAAAGCTCCCAGGAGAAGAACCAAACAGAGCACCTGGCTCTGTCTCTTCTCATTCCGGGAGCCTGCCCCTTCCTCTTCCTCTGAGAGATGCAATGAACGTACCTTTTTCATTTGGAGGGTTATCCCCTGAAAATCAATAGCCACTCATGGCTGTTAGTTTCCAGGCTTCAATTGCAATTGAATGGCCAATTCAATTGTAATTGCCCAGCTATTGAAATCTGGATTTTCATGGCCAATAAAATTCACAGATTCCAACATATATATTACAGAGAGGAGAGGAGAGAGAGAGAGACGGACGCAGTACACTATCGCTGACCCCCACGTCACACGCCACTGCACGCCACCACTGTCTCTGCCGTCTCTTTTTCTCTCTCTCCTCCTTTGCTCTCTCACTCTCTCTCTCCCTATGTCGCCGCACGCCACCACCGATCCCCATTGGCGGTTTTGGGTGGTGGTGGTTCTTGGTGGGTGGGGGTGGTTTTGGGTTGGTTTAGAGAGAGAGAGAGAGAGGGTTTTTGGGGGTGGTTTGAGGTAGTGGTTTTTAGGGTGGTTTTGGTGGTTTCGTTACTATTAAATAGAAATTTTAATGGTTTGATTAATTTGATACAAAAATTAAATTTGAGGAGAGGTTAGTGATATTTTTGAAATTATATAAATTTTTTTTATTTTTGTCAAAAATTAGAAGGAATGTCAGTGTAATTTATCATATATTAATTTAATTAAATGATAAAAAATTACTTAAAAAAAAGAGCAAAATAATATAACCGAAACGCCCACCATGCCGCATTTGTCAAAGCTTTTCGTTTTTCCTTCCTCCTTCTCCGTTTTCTCATAGTCAAATACCTCGATATCACAGTCATCGCCCCTTTAAACCGCAAGTTTCCCCGCCCCGGCCGACATATTGAGCGTGGGCCCGCTCAGAACCTTCCGACGATGGATCTCCGAAAGCTCCACTCTCTTCCTCGCTTGACATTTCTGTCCACATATTTTTTTCTCTGTTCGTTCCGATTGATTTCGTTTCTCCACCCACATATATTTGTATATGTGTATTTGTATAGTCGAGCATTTCTTTTTTCAGGCTTTACAACTAATTTCCGCTCCGTGTCCTCTTTCTCTAGGTCAGTCTTCGCTACGATCTGCATCTTCAGAGTTTTCGATATGCCGGGCTTTTCCTCAGGTATTCATTACATTTACTCCAAATCCTTAATTTGGAAAGCACAGCTATGTTAATTCTATATGTGCTTGTATGTTTATGTTTCGTTCGATGAGGATTGATTGAGTTCTGAGTGTGGAACAATTATTCAATGCTATTAGAGCAACGGTACATTCAAATCACTGATGGTATATCTTCACATGTTAGATAAAACAATAACAAAAAAATAACGGACTCACTAAACACACCAATAATTATGTAGTTAGAGCAAGACCTAAAAAATGGCGGACCCACTAAACACACCAATGATTCTGAAAGTGGGTGCACCACCTAAAGTTGCTCCTGACTGTACATGTTACGCTGCATAAATCACTGCACACTGATAACTATGGTGGGTTTTACATGAACACTTGGTATGAAATACATCATATTTGTAACTTGTGAGTATGAGTGGTTTATGCTGTGTGTAATATGCATTGTCTCTAGAGTTTTTGTTTAGTTGGCTAGAGAATTTGAGGGAACCGAAATGATGCAGCATTGAATTTACATTGCTTCTAATCTCTATTTTATGACTCAAACAGTTAAGCCAATTAGCTGTGTTTAAAATAACTGAGTTCTTTCTACTTTTTTTTTTTTACAAAAAAAATGTAAATAATAATACCTAATTTTTCTTAACATCAGCGTTATGCATTAGAAAAATACTGGGCAGATAATATTTTCCATGTTGTTTGAACATGGATAGAATACGCTACTAAGAATTATAAAAACGTGTATTTTTTAAAATGTATCCTATCATCCCATATCCTATCTTTTAGGTTTCTTTGTATCGCTATCATGCTGTCTCTCTATTTTGTATCCATATCTCTGCTTCGTTAGTGAGATTATAATGTGCCTATTTTAGGCATTATTCTTAATTGTTACGTTAATTTCCCTTATAACAGTGAACCTATTAGATAGTTTTTTTTCTTTTTTTTCTTTTTTTAATTGATATGACCAAACAAACAAAACGGGCGCTTAGCGTATTCAGTACATAAACTTAGTTGACATACCACTCCAAAATTTTGAAATGATCAGCAGCTTTCACTTCGTGATCCTCTTGGATACCAGTGGAGTTTTCATGGCCTTCACAATAGTTTTGGTTTGGTTTTCCAAATCATTAAATATGAATTGGTTGTCTCTGCGTTTTGTCATTGTGAATTTGTATTTTTCTTCTATGTAATGGACCATGAAATATCTTAGTTAAAGCCACCTGAAAGTAGAGGGGAAAAAAGGTTCATAAAGTTTATTGAGATATAACTAATTAAGGTATGCTTTGGGTACTGATGAAGGTTTTAAATGAGTTGATTGTTAACAAAGTATAAGAGCTGAACGTCATATGCTCCATATTTACCACCTAACTGATGATTACAATTAATATAGTCGTTAAACATGTTAAGCTATTATTTTATTACCTTTAAAAATGCATAAAAATATACTTTAAGTTGTTTCAAAAATCAAAATGTTTTCTTATGTTTTCAATATTTTCTCCATTTCTATCTTGTGTCTGAACCGTTTCCATTTTTGAGCCGACCGAAACAATCTATCGAAATGGAATTTTGATCCTCGATGCTCAGTAACAGCTTAGTTTTTGAATTACAACCTTTCTCTCTCCACTTTTTTTCCCTCTTTTTTCCTCAACTTTTCTAGAGTATTATGTATTTATCTTTTATATATACATATCAAGGTGGCTCACCAAATTAACTTCACTTCTCAAATCTTAACCTAACAAATCAAGTTTAAGTTAATCTCAGGTTAATCATGTTTAATCGATAATTAATTGTAATTAACTTAATTAATCGTACTTATTCCTACTTAAGTCTTGATTATCTTTTCTACCTTAGTTCAAAAATCGCTTAAACATTAGCACATGTCTCTTACGCAACTCAATTAAGAGTTTCAAAACCATCTAATCACTTTATTACCTCGTTAACAAGATTAAATAATGAAGCACATCAAGTTCACTCTTTACACTACAATTACCATACAAGCTCAAGCCACAAGAATACTCATATTTTCAAATATGATGAACAGCTTTTGAGGAAAAATGAAAAGACAATTTTTAGAACACGTGTGTTTCCCATCATTTTAGTTTTTATGACCTGAAAAGCATAAAACACGATTATAGTGTTTCCCATCATTTTATTTTTATGACCAGAAAAGCATAAAACACGATTATGGTGTTTCCCAGAAAGTCAATGCTCTCTCTCTCTCTCTCTCTATTAAAAAAAACAATTTTTGAGAAAAAACCAAACAATTTTTTAGGGAAAGCTAATTTCAAAAACTATGTTGAACTAGCCAATGCTCATATCCTAATCTTTTGGCTTCTTTCTGGGTAGGGGTGAGTGGAGGGGTGGGAAGACCCCCGCCCGCCCCCAAATTTTTAAAAATTTACTATTTTTATGTATCGATTTATATTATTCTATTTATAAGCGGTCTTTTTCTGCACTTTATGAGTGTCTAGCCCTCTCAACGGTGGAATTTGGGAGGCTAATTTTTATGCATGCAATTTTATACATTATGAGAAAGTTTCCTTCTACTATTACTATATAAACTTGACATTTAAGGAGGGGTAAAATGGTGGCTCCAAAATTTTGCTTAGCCCTTGTGGCCTTGTTGGTGTCAACCGGCAGAATTTTGGGAGTTGCACTTTTTACTAGCTATTGAGATTTTTATTTACAACCATGTAGTCGCATTTATGCTATGTTTTGTAAGATAGGAAGTGAAGAGAAGATTAAAAAAAAATATCGAAAGAGAAGGCAGAAGGGTGAAAATATAATATTTAGTCCCTTGTTTGGTTGAGAAGAAAGGAGAGAGAAAGTTGAGGGGAAAACTTTTGGGTTTGTTGTGCCTTAACCATTATATGTTTTTTCATAAATTTAAGTTTTGCCTCCAAGATTTCTAGAATTTAGTGAAAAATTTTTAGAAGAGAGAAATTTATTTCCTACATTCTCTTCGTGTTCTCTCCTGTTAAGTCAACCAATCGAGACAAAATAATTTTTTATAAAATTTCCCTTCTCTTCCGTTCTTTCTGAAAGCAAAGTTAAAAGTATTATAGCGATACAAAAGTTTGAATTACAATGAAAGAATATATCAAATTTGTAAGTTATAGAAATCTTAATAATGGTAATAGACTTACTAGGAAACCAAATCACAATAATGAAAAAATCTCAAACAATAATAATAATGTATTCTAACAATCTTAACAATAGGAAAGTATCCCTAATAATATAATCTCACACCCCCTTTAAACTCATGATGTGAGCCCAGACAGTAGCGAGAGTTTATCCAGCAAGAAATGAAAGCGAGTAGCAGTGTGAGTCTTGGTGAAGAAATTGGCAAAGCTACAAGGTGGACGAAACAAATGGTAAAGAGACAGTGCCCAATTGTAGATGGTGACGGCCAAGGTGACAATCAATCTCAATATGTTTTGTACGCTCATGAAACACGGAATTATGAGCAATCTGGATGGCACTCTTATTGTCACAGTATAAGGAGGTAAGAGAGGTAGAAGGTACACCCAGATCAGCGAGAAGCTACTGATGCCAGACAATTTCAGTGGTAGCATGGGCCATGGCATGATATTCAACCTCGATAGTGAAACGTGCGATTACGGACTGCTTCTTGCTTTTCCAGGAAATAAGAGAATTACTAAGAAAAACACAAAACCAGTGGTGGACTTCCTATCGGAGACATCACTAGTCCAATCAGCATCTGTATATGCCTAAAGAGTCAGCGAGGAGGTGGTTGAGAGCAACAAACTTTGAAAGATAGTGTGCTGAACATAGCGAATGATTCAGAGTAAAGCTGCCTAATGGGTAGAGAGCGGAGCCGACATAAACTGATTGATGACATGAATAGCATAAGCAATATCAAGTCGGGTCACTATGAGATAAACCAAGCACCCAACTAATTCCCGGTAACGGGAAGGGTCCTCAAGGGGCACACCATCAGTGGAAGAAAACTTAGTATGCAGTTTAATGGGAGTGTTAATAATTTTATCATCAGTTAGATATGTACGGTGAAAAATCTCATGAGCATACTTAGTCTGAGAAAAAAGATAGCCTTGTGGAGAGGTATCTACCTCAATACCAAGAAAATACCAAAGAGGCCCCAAGTCTTTTATCTCAAACTCCCGAAAGAAATGTTGCTTGACCTCAGAGATAGTAGCAGTGTCTCAGAACCAGTAATGATCATGTTATCCACATACAAGAGTAGGATCACAATACAAGCAGAGGTATGACGGATAAACAGGGCCGAATTATGTGCACTGGGATGAAAACCAATTTAGAAAACAGTAGACTGAAAACAGTCATACTAGGCTCGAGGAGATTGTTTGAGACCATATAGTGCACGATGAAGGCAACAGACCAAGCCTGGGGGATGAGATAGACCCGAAGGGGGTCGCATATAAACTTCTTCATTGAGATTACCATTGATTAATGTATTATTGACATCCAACTGAAATAGAGGCCAGTAACGGACAACAGCAACAAAGATAATGGTATGAACGGTGGTCATTTTAGCCACAGGAGCAAATGTCTTCTCATAATCCACACCTTATTCCCGATAGAAGCCTTTGGCAACCAAACGAGCTTTGTAAGCCTCTAAAGAGCCATCATAGTGAGTTTTAACTTTATACACCCACTTACGCCAAATGAGATTCTTACCTGTAGGTAATGGAACAGACTCCCAAGTACTAGTTCTCTGAAAAGCAGTCAATTCTTCAGATATGGTATTAACCCCATTAGGATCAGTACATGCTTCCTTATAAGAGTGAGGCTCAAAATGAGTATGAATAGAAGTCAAAAAAGCACGATATGAAGGAGAGAAACAAGTGCTCAAAAAATCAAGTTTTATCGGCGGGGTACGGGTATGGGCGGGATAACGACGATCAGGAGGGGAAGGAGCCACAGGAGCAGATGGGGCAAGGTCGGAGTTGGAGACAGGTGGAGGAGCAACTGGACGACGGGAGTAAACTAACAGAAGAGAGGAAGACTGAGAAGGTTGAGAGGGAGGGGGAAGCTCGGGAACTTTAATAGTGGAAGTAAACTCCTCCGAGGGCACCTCGAGGGGAAAATGATCAATATGAACTAAATCCTCTTTGGAGTTAGGAGCATACTTCGGAGGAAGATTAAAGTAGGCGAGATGCTCAAGAAAGACAACATGACGCGAGACATAGAGACATCAAGAAACGGGGTCATAACACCGATAGCCTTTTTGGTGGATGCCATACCCGAAGAAGACACAGAGAGCAGAACGAGCACTAAGTCCGGTCTCGTTTAGGGAGAAGAACAAAACAAATGGAACCAAAGACACGGAGTAGTGAGTAATTGGGAGCATGGCCAAAAAGCTTCTCATAAGGAGAGAGCCCAGAAAGGAGAGGGGAGGGTATACGATTGAGAAAATACACAGCTGTAAGAACGACTTCTCCCCAGAAGACAGTAGGGACAGATGAGGATAAAAGAAGGGATCTTGCTGTCTCAAGAATATGTCGATGTTTTCGCTCAGCACGACCATTTTAGGCAGGAGTATTGGAACAAAAGGACTAATGAATAGTACCACAAGAAGCCAAAAAATCTATAAATTTAGTGAGAAAATATTCCCCACCCAATTCTGAACGAAGAATCTTTATAATTGTAGAAAACTGTGTATGAATCATATAATGAAAGTCACGATACATGCGAAAGAAATCAGACTTGTGAGACATAAGGTAGACCCAGCAGAATCGAATATAATCGTCAATAAAAGAAACATAATAGGTAGAACCACCCTTGGTGGCAAGAGGGGAGGGACCCCAAACATCAGTATGGACAATTGAGAAAGGAGAAGTAGAAATAGATGAACTTTTTGTAAAAGGTAAAGCGAACATTTTTGCAAGTTTACAGCCACTGTACTCAGAAATATCACTAATAGACACTTTCCCTAAACTACCAGACTGATCTAAAAGTTTGAAATGATCACTTGACAAATGGCTTAAGCGAGAATGCCAAAGATAGAATGGGAAAGAATGTTGATCTAAAGAAAAAGAAGACATGACAGCGTTGGATGCCATAGGAATATGTAAGCTCTCCAAAATGTAAAGGTTACCATTTTACGCTCGGGCGCAATTTGCTTTTGTGACTTTCGGTCCTGAACAACACAACTAGTGGAAGTAAAAAGAACATCAAAACCAGAATCAGAGAGCTAGCTAATAGACAGTAGACTAATAGACAATAGTGGAATATAGAAAACATCAGGAATATACAACGTGGAGGAGGGAGAGGGGACAACTGAGCCAATAGAAACAACATTCATAAGGGAGCCATCAACGGTGCAAACAGTGATAGGAGACGAAGGGGAAACACAATTGCAAGGACAAGAGAGATTCAACGTCATATGATGCGAAGTACCAGAATCAAATATCTAAGTCGATGGTGAAATACTTGAAAAGTAAGATTTATGAGGACCTGAATGAGAAGTAGTCAAAAAAGCATATGACTGATTCCCGAGGGAGTCAAGCATGGTCTGAAATTGACGATACCGATAAAACAAAGCCTGAGATGGAGGGGAAGTACTAAGTAGAGCCATTCAACCCGATGCTAATAGCCTGCATTTTGTCTTCTGACATGTCGAGGGTGATAATCAAGAGAATAGTGTAGAGCAGATGAACTGATCGAATTCAAATTTAGTCCCAAGCAAAGAACCAGATTTGAACTTAGTCTTCCAAGCAAAACAAATTTAGTTCCAATCAAAGAACCTGACAAATATTCTGGCGAGGCCGCCATAGTTGGTGAAGAAATGCCACAAATCAAAACTAATTCCAAAGAGTAGCAAAGGGAAACCAGTAGCCAAACAGTGCCAAATGAAACAAAACAGTACCAAAATGAACCTGTGGCTAAAAGAAACAGTAGCCAAACAGTACCAAACCAGTAGCCGAACAGTACCAAACTGAACCACAAACCAATGTTGCTGCTGGGGAGGTCGCCGGAGTACTGGAGGAGGTCTGGCGAGGTAGCCAGTGCTGATAAGGGGGTCCGGTGAGGTTGCCGGTGTTAGTAAGGAGGTCTGGCGAAGTCGCCGGCAATCAAGGAGTCTTGTTTGAGGGTTTTCGAGGCCCAAGGGTTGCCGATCTTTAGGTTTTGGGTGTTTTCGGCGACGATCAGAGAAGAGGAAGGATCCGACGATGTCGTCAGAGTGCTAAAAGGAGTCGCCAGAGGTCGACAAGGTCGTCGGAGTGCCAAACAGGAGTCGCCAGAGGTTGACAAGGTCGTCAGAGTGCTGAAAAGAGATCGTCGGAGGTCTGCGAGGTTCAGAGATGCAATGGCTAGGGTTTTAGAGGTTGGCGAAGGTGCGTACTGGCTTTTCAGAGGTCGAAAGCTAGGGTTTGCGAATTGGCTTTTCAGAAGGCTAGGGTTTGCGACCTTGGCGAAGGTTTACAGAGGCTAGGGTTTGCGAACTTGGAGAAGGTTTATAGAGGAAGAGCGAATTGGCTTTTCAGAAGGCTAGGGTTTGCGAATTGGCAAAGGTTTATAGAGGAAGAGGGGCTGCAAAGAGGATCGTCGGCGCGAGAGGGAGGAGGCGACGGCGCCGGTACCGGAAAAAGGGAAGAAGGCAATTGACGACAAGGTTAGGGCTCTGATACCATGAAAGCAAAGTTAAAAGTATTATTACTATACAAAAACTTGAATTACAATGAAAGAATACATTAAATTTATAGGCTATAGAAATCCTAATAATGGTAATAGACTAAATAGGAAACCAAATCACAATAATAGGAAAATCTCAAACAATAATAATTATATATTCTAACAATCCTAATAAGGGGAAAGTATCCCTAATAATATAATCTCGCACTTTCATCTCCTACCAACCATTAAATTTGGGAAGAAATTGGTTCTCTATGCCTATGCAGGTTACAAGGCATTTCCTTACAAGGTGCAAGTTTGATCCTGCATTTATCTACTTGTTTCTCTTTACATGACCTTCTCGTTATGCATAGTCATTTGCAGAAGGAAACCGTTTATCATTTTTCTCCTTTAGGTAATCAAGAAAGTATATATTGACTTATTCAACTCTAGTCCACATGAATTTGCAACTCAGGCAGATCATTATAAGGGACCATGGCATTGCATCTTCTTGTCACCAGGCTCTATGCAATATTGAAAATATCCTTCACATATTACATTTGTTTTGTATGTTGAAGGACGCCTGTGTATGCTATCAAACAAGTCCACGCTATCACCGTTTGGAAGGAGTCTCTCTCTCCAATCGTGCTTCCCGGAAACAAAGTCTGCAGAGGCTTCTGGTTGCAAGTCTCCTGAAGACAGTGATATTAGAATAGACATTGAACACTTCAATAAAGGCAGTACCTCTCTACATGAAGCTGAGCATGACATTTCACCAGCTTCCCCAAGTGATGAACTCTCTGTTGCATCAATGCCATCAGAAATTAATGGCCCATACCCATCAAGTTATGGTACTCAGAACTCTGTGGTTCACCTGCTTCAAATTGATTCAAATACCTCTTCTGTTCTGCAAGTAGAAGGAAGCTCATATCAATCCATAAGGCAGGTTGATACTATCTATTCTTCAAAGAGTCAAAGCACCAACTCTGATGCCAAAACACAAACGGCAAATGGCTTGACTAGTTTTCCACTAGCCACAGTGCCCATCTCAGGTGGAATTTCTGGTAAGTTCTTTGAGGATCATTTAGACTTTCAGAACACGATGAACGTTCTTTATGCATGATTAATGTTGGATGAAATGCTTCTTTGCCACTGTTTTACAATGTGGGGACCTTGTTTTATGAAAATCTATAGCTAAAAAATGCGGCTTCAAGTCTTAGGACAACCACTTTTAGCAAATAATGCCAGAAGCTAAACTTGGGACCCAAATCATCCTCCCCAGCTACAACATTGACTAATGGCTTTTTAATGCCTTTGATTTTCAGTTGTAGACTTTAATTGATTGACAACTTTGATCTGAAAGAAAAAAAAAATCAATCACACACTTTAAATTCTGTTTATTGATTCAAATCTATATTACCATGTTATGAGAAGAAACATTTGTCTCTTTGGTATATATGTATTGGTTGTCTCCCTTGAAATCTTGACCATTTGCAAAGTGAGAAAGAGTAAGATAACTTGAGGAGTATTGAGAAAGGGCTGGATGCATACAGGAACACCTATGGTGACTAATGAACAAATACATGCCACAGGAACTCCTCTTATTAGTTTTAGTCATGTTCAAAATGTTTGAGCGACCAAATTTGTTTTTCATTTCGTAAATAAAATAAAAGAAAATTCATAGATCATGAGAACAAGTAAAGGGGAAAAGATGGAATGCTTTGTTACCACACCCTCCTTGGTTGCTTTCATAAATGAGAAAACTTTCCTCTCTTATTCTAAGGCTGTAGATGTGGCCAAAAAGGCTGTCGAAATAGTACTTATAAAAAACAACTGTTTGCTATTAGCAAATCCTACGTTGACTACCAATAAGATTTAGCCACATAAATGCAAAATGGAATTTGCTTTCTTTATTTTTGGTAAAGATAATATCCGTTTGACTGCACTGTGGGATAACAGGAAGCCACAAAACCTTGGGAATCTAGGACTAACATGCCTGCATATCAAAGTGATCTTGAGTCTCCACATGTTATACTAGGATTCTAGGATATATCCTTTTCAGAAGAACATAAACCAGTGGATTCTATTTATTCTTCTTCTTCTTCTTCTTCTTATTATTTTTCTTTTCTTTTTATTTTTTTTCGTTGGGGGGGGGGGGTGATCTGTTTGTGTGCAAAATATAATTGAGCGATCTCTTTTTCCTTCTATTCTGAGTCGTAGCATTCATCGACAAGCCAAGGTACCACAGGGGCTTTGACGTCTGAATTTTTGCAGGGGAGATAAAAGGCAGGGGTCGTACAACATATGTGATCCTGTATCTTGCTGCCCTCAAAGGTGATTGGGAAATAGCCGAAGGATTTCTTTACTCAAATCCAGAGGCATTGCGGGCTAGGATTACAAGAGGTTCGGAAACTGTGCTGCATATTGCAGCTGGGTCAAGACACACGAGGTTTGTTGAGGAGCTGGTGAAATTGATGCGACCTGAGGACTTGGCACTTCAGAACAAAGTTGGAAACACAGCTCTTTGCTTTGCTGCTGCTTCTGGAATCACAGAGATTGCTGAAGTGATGGTGAATAAGAATAGAAAGTTGCCTTCAATTAGAGGCAGTAAAGGAGCATTGCCACTGTATATGGCTGCTCTGTTAGGCCACAAAGACATGGTCTGGTATCTCTATTCGGTAACTGAAGAAGAAGTACTAACCGAGGAAGATCGAATTGGTCTACTTATTGCTGCTATCACTGCCAATTTATTCGGTCAGTAACTTTCAACCATGCCTGAGAGATGTTTAGTTGTGGCGAGTTTGTTGATCTAAAATAATCTATACCACACTTTGCCTTCAAGTATATAGTTTAATCCTTTATTAGCATGTTATTGAAGATTGTGAAGAAAAACCTTCTAGACAATCTCGTCCGGACGGGCGCTCAGACAAAATTTAGCAGTAGAGATTCCGTTCGGACGGAATGGGACAGTGTGACTTGTTTGGACGAGCGTGGCGGACTGCTGCGCATTTTTAACCTTACTCTCTGTTTTTTTGATACATATAAGAGGGGGTTTTGTGCCAAACCCTGTGTATGAGGTACAATATTGTAACCTATTTTTTCTCTAAAAAATAGTGAAACCTGTGAGTCCATGAACGTAGGCACAAATTGCCGAACCACGTAAATCTTGTTTGTTGTGTTCCTATGATTGTTTTTATTGCTCGCTTCCTCTTGTGTGGCTTGTGCGTGATTCAAGGGCTTGTGGGTGGGATTATTGTGATTAAAATCTCCAACAACTGGTATCAGAGCTCTGGGTTTGGAGGTTAAAGAACGCAACATGGCAGAAGAATGGAAGATCAAGATTGAGAAGTTCAATGGCTCGAACTTCGCCATATGAAGGATGCAGATCGAAGATGTTTTGTACCAGAAGGATTTGTTTCTTCCTTCGATCGGGGAGAATTCCTTTGATCGGTGAGAATTCCTTTGATCGGAAAGAAGTTGGAAAAGAGGCCGCAGAATGATGGGAAGTACTAGATCGTAAATTCCTAGGGACCGTAAAATTAAGCTTCACACTGTCGGTGATATCCAACATTGCAAAGGAGAAGACGATGACAGATTTGTTCAAGGTATTGGAAAAGATGTATGAAAATCCCTCGACATCAAATAAGGTAAATATGATAAAAAAGTTATTTAACTTGAAGATGGCGAATGATGCCATCATTGCCGAACATTTCAATGACTTCAATACCATTACCAATCGGTTAGAATTGGTGGGTATTGACTTTGATGATAAAGTCAGAGCGCTAGCCCTCTTGTCCAGTTTGCCAGAAAACTGGAATGGCTTGGTTGTGGCTATTAGCAAAGAGAAGAAACTATTACTATTGCATAATAATCCAAAAAGACTTGAATAATAATGAAGGAATACGTCAAATATATAGGTTATAGAAATTCTAATAATGGTAATAAGACTAATTAGAAAACAAGATCCTAATAATGGGTAAATATCTCAATAATAATAGTAGTACATTCTGACAATCCTAATAATGGAAAAATATCCGAATAATATATTCTCAGTTTCTCACACACCCCCCTCAAACTCATGATGCGAGCCTAAAGAGCAGCGAGAGTTTGTTTAGTAGAAAATGAAAACGAGCCGCAATGTGATTCTTGGTGAAGAAATCGGCAAGCTGCAGTGTGAGTCTTAGTAAAGAGATAGTGTGCAACTGAAGATAGTACCAGTCAAAGTGGCAATTAATTTCAATATGTTTGGTACGCTCATGAAACACAGAATTATGAGTAATCTGGATGACACTTTTATTGTCACAGTATAAAGAAGTAGGAGACGTAGAGGGTATACGCATATCAGAGAGAAGTCGCCGAAGCTAGACAATTTTAGCAGTAGCATGGGCCATGACCCGATATTTAGCCTCGACAGTGGAACGTGCTATCACTTTTTGTTTCTTGCTTTTCTAGAAAATAAGAGAATCACCGAGAATGACACAAAAACCAGTGGTGGGCTTCCTATCAGAGACATCACCAGCACAATCTAAAAACAAAGCTGAAAGTATTATTACTATATTACAAAGGCTTGAATAATAATGAATGGATACATCATATATATAGACTATAGAAAGATCCTAATAATGGGTAAATATTCCAATAATAATAATAGTATATCCTCACAAGATTCTAATAATGGGTAAATATCCTAATAATAATAATAATATATTCTCACAATCCTAATAATGAAAAAGATTCTAATAATGGGTAAATATCCCAATAATAATAATAATATATTTTCACTATCCTAATAATGAGAAAATATTTCAATAATAATCATATATTCTCACACTCCCTCTCAAACTCATGATGCGAGCCCGGAGAGCAATGAGAGTTTGTTTAACAAAAAATGAAAACGAGTAACGGTGTGAGTCTTCGTGAAGAAATCAACAAGCTGGAAAGAGGAGGAGACGAATGGGAGGCTAATGGTGCCAAGTTGAAGGAGTTGACGGATAAAGTGACAATCAATTTTAATATGCTTGGTACGCTCATGAAACGCGGAATTGTGGGAATCTGAATGGCACTCGTATTATCACAACAAAGTGAGGTAGGAGAATCGGAAGAGACACCCATATCAGACAGAAGCCACCGGAGCCAAACAATTTCAGCAGTAGCACGAGCCATAGCACGATATTTTGCCTCATCAGTGGAACGGGCAATCACAGACTGCTTCTTACTCTTCTAAGAAATGAGCGATTCACCGAGAAAGATGCAATACTCAGTAGTAGACTTTCGATCAGAAACATCACTAGCCCAGTTAGCATCCGCATAGGCCTGAAGAATTAATGTGGACGTGGAAAATAATAATAAACTATGGAAAATAGTATGTCAAACATAATGAATGATGCAGAGCAAAGCAGCCCAATGAGTAGAGCGAGGAGTAGAGACAAATTGGTTGACGATATGAATGACATAGGCAATATCAAATCTAGTCACAGTTAGATAGACTAAGTACTCGACCAGCTCCCGATAAATAGAAAGATCTTCGAGGGGAATCCCATCAGAAGAAGAGAATTTGGCATGGAGTCTAATGGGGGTGTCAACAATCTTATCATCAGTTAGGCGGGCACGATGAACAAACTCATGAGAATACTTAGTCTGGCAGAGATGATAACCCTGAGGTGAAGAAGCGACCTCGATACCAAGAAAATACCGAAGAGGGTCCAAATCTTTCATCTCAAATTCTTGAAACAAATGTTGTTTGACCTCGGATATAGTAACCGAATCAGAATTAGTGATGATCATGTCATCCACATATAAGGGCAAAAGAACAATACCGCCGGATGTATGTCAGATGAAAAGAGCAAAATCATAGGGGCTAGAATGAAATCTATTCTGGCTAACAGTAGACTGGAAACGGTTATACCAGGCACGTGGGGATTGCTTAAGGCCATAAAGAGCATGACAGAGACGACATACCATGCCCGGAGGATGGGGAAGACCCTGAGGAGGGCGCATATAAACTTCCTCATGAAGGTTGTCATTGAAAAAGACATTCTTGACATCAAGTTGAAAAAGAGGCCAGTGACGAACGACATCAATAGAGACGAGGGAACAAACAGTGGTCATTTTTGCCACTGGGGCAAATGATTCATCGTAATCAACACCATATTCTTGAGAAAAACTCTTGGCAACAAGATGAGCTTTGGAGCGCTCCAAGGAGCCATCAGAGTGAGTTTTGACTTTGTAAACCCACTTGCATCTAATGAGATTTTTACCTGTGAGGAGATTGACAAAATCCTAAGTACCAGTTTTTTGAAAAGCAGATAATTCGTCAGACATTGCATTAACCCAATTAGGATCAGTACATTCTTCTTTATAAGATTGAGGCTCAAAATAAGTATGAATAGAAGTTAAAAATGCACGATATGAATGAGAGAAACAAGTGTTCAAAAAACCAAGTCTTATCGACAAGGTACGGGTACGGGTGGGATAGCGACGGGTAGGAGGGGTAGGAGCCTCATGAGCTATAGGAGCAGATGGAGCAGGGTCGGAGCTGGTGCAAATAGGTGAAGGAGCAACTGGAAGACGGGAGTAAACCAACGAGAGGAAGACTGAGAAGGTTGGGAGAGAGGGGGATGATCAGGGATGTCGATGGTGGAAGAAAACTCCTCAGAGGGCATATTGAGCAGAAAAGGATCAATATGAACTAAATCCTCTTTGGAGATAGGAGCATGCTTGGGAGGAAGATTAAATAGGCAAGATGCTCAAGAAAGATAACATGACGCGAGACAGAGACGTCGAGAAACTGAGTCATAACAACAATAGCCTTTTTGGTGGAGACCATACCCTAAGAAGACACAGAGAGCAGAGCGAGTACTGAGTTTGGTCCGGTCTCGTTTAGGGAGAAGAACAAAACAAACAGAACTGAAGACATGGAGTAGGGAGTAATTTAGAGCGTGTCCAAAAAGCTTCTTATAAGGGGAGAGCCCAGAATGGAGAGGCGAGGGCATACGATTGGGAAGATACACAGCCGTAAGAATGGCTTCACCCCAGAAGACAGCAGGAACAGAGGAGGATAGAAGAAGGGATCTTGCTGTTTCAAGAATATGTCTATGTTTCCTCTCAGCTAGACCATTTTGGGCCGGAGTATAGGAACAAGAGGATTGATGATTAGTACCTGTAGAGGATCAGGATTGGGATCTACTGGTCCCGTCTAAGCTGGCTGAGGTGTCAGGGATGGAGTGCTACGTGTACGCCTGCACAAGAAAGGGGTGGGATGCCCCCCGGTGGCTTTATACCGGTAGACCCTCCGACGATCAAGTCAGGCAAGAGATTTTAGAGAGAAGGAAGAGCTTGAGAGAGTATTTTGACAGAGTTTTGGCTTAGTAAAGAGAGCATACCTGTATCCTCCAATTAATTGGCTATTCATAGGAAGAAATATATTTGACCCGAATGTGGAGCTCGACTTGATCCGAACAGGTCGGATTATACTTTCCATTTCTGATCTATGCATAGCAATTAATGGTTTGACAGTGACTTATCAGTGCCATCATTAGATATCTCTGTGAGATCTCTCTGCAAGTGCCTTTTGTTATGTCAAGCTGTCCTTCAGCACTCAGGTCTTGCTTAGGTTAAATCATAGGCTTAACTTAGGCTAGGGCTAAGCCATCCCTACTTGATGTCCTAGCCCCTGAATAGGCGTATTTGCAGATCCTTTTTCATCATATCACTTTTTTGATATGCAGATTGTGGAACATGATTCTCGATATCAACCATCCAGCTCGGCCTAGGGCTTAGGTAGCGCGTCCTGCTCGGCTTCGAGCGCCGAGTATTCCTCATGATGGATCCGAGCACCAAGTCTTTGGGAGTTAAGGGTCGAACTCTCCCTAAGCTCGGCCTTTAAGTCTTGGAATCTCTAGAGCTTGGATATTTAGCAATATAGCTCGGCCTATTTCCCGAGCTGATATTAATATGCCGAGGAATGTGCCATGCTGACGTGGACTGCTGCGCTATACGGACTTCCACGTGTGCTCCACGTGGCTTTGATCGGAACTTGATCTCCATCAATTGCCCCCATGATCTTGCTGTTGCTCGGAAACTCGAACAGCTGGAAGATGATGTGTTGCTCTTGCTCGATCTGTCACTTCTCCTTTTGATCGGGAGGCTTGCTGGACAAGCTTCCCGAATTGTCCCTTGGCTGTCTTTTCCGCCACGTGTTGAACCCCTACCGGTTCTGCGACGCATTTAATGCGTGCATTGAATGCGTACGGCGTCAGCTGTACCTTGGGTACAGGAACGTCGCAGTAATGTCGGCCGTCATTTTCAATAAATGTCAATCATTTGATTTAATTACGATAATCTGCTTGGATTCTCAAATCCGATCAAGAAATCTTGGCAAAAACCGCTAATCTGACGAAGAACATTGTTTGGTCTATTGACCCGAATACCAGTGCTACAGCACCGACCGTTGTGATCTATTCGGATGAAGGTGCTCGAGATGGATGCGCCGCTTACATTAAATGCACATTAAACGCATACGGTGCGCGTTAGACCACGCGCCATAACAGCTGTCGTTTGGCGCTTCAGTTGAAATGCATGTGAAGCTATAAAAGGGGGAGGGTATTCCCTCCCCTCTTTTACGAGCTATCGAAACTTCTTAGACTACGGTGGTTTCTGGCAACCACCCTTGGCAACTCCTGCGGCAGGCTACTCCGGCAAACTTTGAAACTTCAGACTCATCTCACTCAGGTTAGCACCTTCTTTTTCATCCTCTCTCATCTTTTCTTATGAAAATCGTGGCTAGCGCCACCGTAGTAGGGGTTTGGCCTACGCTCCCAAATGCCCTGGGACCGCCGCCACCGGCGATGGCGGTGTTGCTGGGGAAGCACCCGCAAAAAATATATACATATATATGCATGTTTCTAAACTCTTCTCTGTTTTTTTTAGACGAAATGGGGCGACTTGCTCGATTCGTTGATACTCCTGAGGCTTTGGCCGAGCTCCGCCGAGCTAGGGCCATCCCTGATGACGTATCAATTCGTTAGGCAGGTGCAAACGAGACTTGGACCACCAGTGAGCCTGGGGCCGCCGTGTTCCCATTGGTTGCTATACTGGAGTCCAGGTTGGAGTTCCCCCTCCCGAGCATAGTGAGGGAAACTCTTGCCTTCTACAGGCTCTGTCCTGCGTAGCTCACCCTGGACGTCTTCTCTATCTTGATGGGGGTAGCTTTACTGAACCGAGCCATGGGTATCGACCTTGGTGTTCGGGAGATCCAGTATTGCTATTCCATATCCAAGACATCCAGGGGTCAAAACAGATATTACCTCAAGGCCAAAGAGGGCAGGAGCATTGTCCTCGAGCTGAAGAACTCCCACAAAGGGGATTTGGATGACTTTGTTGTGGTCGGGGGGAACTGGCAGGTAGCCCCTGGGCATGAAGATCCCCGGCCATGGCTTTGCTCGATCAGGCTGGGATCCCCAGGTATCTGAGCTCCTTTCCCGACCACTTTTACTTCATCCGTTATTCTGTATCTGATTGGGACTAATGCATTCTATTTTTTCAGGTGCTTATTGCAATACCACCGCCATCAAGGACAAAAGGGACTGAAGAGAAGGGCGGGTCAACCTTAACCATCTTCGGCGCGTGCCCGACTGGGACAAGGAGGTCCGCAGCGTCAAGAGGTTATTCAACGGCATTCCGATCCGACCAGACTAGCTCGGACGTCGCCTTGAACCAATCGAAGGAGGTACAACAGAGGCTGGTCAGAGCGCAGAAGCTTCTACCTCCCGAGCAATAAGCAGCAGACCATCCTCCAGCTTTACCAGCCGGACAGTCTTTTAGAGGCAATTGAGATGTCGCGGAGGAATCTGTTCGACCTGCTCGGAAATGTCCCTGAACTCTCCACACCCGCTCGCCCAGCCGGGGCCACATCCTCCCGACCATCAGTGTCGGTCACGATGTCCCTGCAGCTCCTCGAGCTCCAGCTCCTGCGCCTGCTCGAGCCATCGGGAAGAGACCAACGGCCTCTGAGGTGGCCGATCGAGAAATGAGGCGCAGGATCGAGACGCCCGCGCCATCTGTGCCGAGCCGTTCAGAGGTACCTGGGCTTCCTTTCGAGCAGCCGTTCGAGGTACCTCTTACCTTTGCCCCTGCTCATCGTGGTAATCCACTTACTGCCCGAGACTCCGTGCAGGAGAGCCACCATGTGGCTTGGGCGTTGGCGAAGAGCCTTTGTCTTCCAAAAGATAAGGCTTCTTATGCGGCCCTTCCCAGCGCCGCGCTGTGCAAGCAGGCCACACAGCACGTGATTGTGGTAAGGATTCAACCCTCGAGCTAACCTTCCCTTTGTCTTTTGCATATATCTTGACTATTATATTTATCTTCTGATGACCTTTGTTTTGCTGTGCAGGGCCTTCAGATGGGCATGGAGGCTGCCGACCGTTGCAGCCAACTGTAGGTGAAGCACGACCTTCTGCACGTTGAAGTCCTCAAGCTCAGGAAGGACGTCAAAGTCCTACAAGCGCAGGTCGGCGAGGCCTGTGCGATGAAAGAAGAAGCGGAGGTCCGAGCCACCAAAGCTTTGGACTCCGTTAGAGAACAGGAGTCCACTCTCACCTCTATGCTCGGCCAACTGGAGGCGTCTTCCAAGGCTAAGGCCAATCTTGAGCAGGAAAATGTCGACCTGAGGTTCGCTAAACTCCCGGGTCTTCGAGAAAAGGTACAACGAAGGATATGAGAAGGCTGGGGACGCATACGCCGTTCAGGTAATGAGTATGCAAAACCCCCTTTTTAAAATGGGGTGGGATGCTGCTCTTGTCGCTGCTGTGGTCGGCCCGGAATCCGAGCTTCACAAGAATGTTCCGTGGATTCAGCTGTTCATATCGTTCTCGGACCAACTCGCACATCTGATCGGGAGTGCTATTCCTCCTGGCCCGGTCGTTGAAGCCGACCCGATCACGGCGGTCGAGGTTCCTCCCCCTCCTCCTACTGAACAAACAGACTTTGAACTGCCACCTCCGCCACCACCCGAGTTCCCAACTGACAACCTGGACGGCGACGCATAATTCGAAGAGCTCGAGCCTTTATGGCCCGAACGCTCGAACTCACCTGCCAACGTCACGGTCGATCTGACCACGGAGGACGAGGAGACTCACGGGGAAGTTACTGAAGTTGTTGAGGACGTTGGCGTTCCTGATCCGGCTGCTGCTGAGGAAGGGCAAGCTTGGTTTTTCCTTTGTTTCATTTTTAATTTTAAACTCGCACTACATGGCTTCGTCTCTCTTGTGAGGTCGGCGTGCTCCCATCTCTGTACTCATTTTTACCATTAATGCAGAAAGTTTTTCTGTTCATCCTCTTGTAACTGTTATTCTTGTACTGCACTTGCGCTTGCTTTTTCTTTGCGTCTAATTTTTATGCAAGTTTATGAAGCTCGGCTTCACACTACTGGGTGAGGTCGGGCAGTCTCTAGTGAAATTGAGATTATACCGAACCAAGATGCTTAACAACTTCATGAGATCACCCGAGCACCTTGAAGTCCCTTTGGTCGGGTAAGACCTTGCGATTTGCCGAGTAAGTCCACTTGTGACCTAGGAATGAGATGTAGAAATATCAAAATTACCAAGTCACCATAGGTCGGCTTAGCTTTCCCGTTAGACACGATTGGAAGTCATCGGAAGACTTTTGTTGCCTAGCCGAGCTAGGACTTTCTTGCCCGGGCGTGACTCGAAGTCACCGGGACTTTTTTGCCTAGCTAAGTTAGGGTTTTCTTGCCCAGGCGTAACTCGAAGTCATCGGGACTTTTTGCCTAGCCGAGCTAGGGCTTTCTTGCCCAGGCGTGACTCGAAGTCACCGGGACCTCCATTGCCTAGCCGAGCTAGGACTTTCTTGCCCAGGCGTGACTCGAAGTCACCGGAACTTTTTTGGCGATGTCCTTGATCATGCACAAAATGTTGAAAAATTCTCTTTATTCATTATTCCGAACAAATTTACATTTGATGCTTCAATGATAGAACTTTCTCAGGTTCTGTGCATTCCACGGCCTCTGGATTTGCTTTCCTTCCATATCTTCAAGTCTGTACGCTCCCGTGCCAGCAACTGATGTGACTTTGTACGGACCCTCCCAGGTCGGACCTAGCTTTCCGTCAAGGGGGTCCTTTGTATTAAGGAGGACCTTCTTGAGGACCAGCTCGCCGACCTGGAAGCTCCTTTGATTCACCCGTCTGAAGTAAAACTTCGCAAGTTGTTGGTGATAGGATGCCAATTTGACCAGAGTCTGCTCTCTTCTTTCCTCGGCCAGGTCCAGGTCCCAAGCAATGCTGAGATCGTTGTTCCCGGATTCGAAAGCTTCCGTTCTGATGGTAGGCACGCCGACCTCCAAAGGGATAACTGCTTCTAAGCCATAGGCCATGGCAAATGGCGTCTCCCCAGTAGAACTCCTAGGAGTTGTTCGGTAGGCCCACAACACGGAGGGGAGTTCATCCGCCCATTTTCCTTTGGCTTTCTCTAATCTCCTCTTCAGCCCTGACAGAAGTATTTTGTTCGAGATCTCTGCTTGGCCATTGCTCTCGGGGAACGAAAGTGTTGAGAAGTAAATCCTTATCCCCAGACCCGAGCAGAATGTCTTGAACAAGTTGCTGCCAAATTGCTTCCCATTGTCTGCAACTAAGGCGCGCGGGATACCAAATCTGGTGACGATGTTCTTCCATAAAAATTTCTTCGCGTCCACATCTCTGATGTTGGCCAGGGGCTCAGCTTCCACCCATTTGAAAAAATAATCCGTAGCCACAATTAGGAACTTTATGTTGCCAGGTGTCTTAGGCAATGGCCCAACAATATCTAGTCCCCATTAAGCAAAGGGCCATGGGCTGGTGATCAGGCTAAGTTCCTCGGCTGGTTGCCTGTGTAAGGGAGCAAATCTTTGACATTTCTCGCACTTCTGTGAATAGACCTGGGCATCTTTCTGCATGTAAGGCCACTAGTAGCCTTGGCTCATTGCTCGGTTCGCCATGGATCTTCTCCCAGTGTGGCCCCCGCATATCCCTTCATGAAGTTCGAACAGAAAGTTTTGGACTCTGTTCGGATGAACACATAGTAGATAGGGTCCAGCGAAAGATCTCCTGTAGGGCTGGCTGACCCTTAGTAGATAGCCAAAAACGTGCAGACTTGTGTCTGATCTTGTGTGCTTCCTTCTTGTCCTCTGGGAGTTGGCCACTGTTGAGGAATTTGACGATGGGGTCCATCCAGCTCGGCTCCTGGTCTTCTTCAATGGCATATACCTGCCGAGCAGAGGTGTCGATGCTCGAGCTCTCTTGCTTGTGCACTTCCACCGTTCTCTTCATCCCGAGCTCGATAGCTGAGGCTAGGGAAGCTAGGGCATCAGCGTGGGAATTCCCTTCTCGGCTGACTTGCTCGATCTGTACTTCTTCAAAGCCCTTGACCAGCTTGAGTGCTATGGACAAGTAGGTAGCCATCCTGTCATCCCTCGCATTGTTCTGGCCGGTCATCTGATTCACCACCAGCTGGGAATCGCACAAAATTTCCAACTTTTTTATGCCCAGGAGCTCAACACTTCTTAATCCTGCGAGCAGTGCTTCGTACTCGGCTTCATTGTTGGAAGCTGAGAATCTAAGCCTTATGGAGTGCTTTATTACTGATTTGTCGGGGGAAATGAGAACCACCCCCACTCCAGAGCCCTTCTGGTTTGAAGCGTCGTCAATGAATAGCCTCCACCTTTGCAGAGCTGTTGATCGGGTCTTGACGTTGGATGCCCCATTTTCTTCTCTATCTTGCTTTCTTGCCTAGTCATTCCCCCCATCTCGGACTCGAGCGTGGTTGGGTCCGAGCGGAGTAAAGAACTCGGCTTAGAGAATTCGGCGATAAAATCAGCTAGGATCTGCCCCTTTATTGCTGTTCATGGCATGAACTCAATGTCATATTCTCCAAGCTCTACTCCCCACTTGGCAATCCTTCCTGAGAGGTCAGCTCGGCGTAGCAGGGCTTTAAGCGGGTGTATAGTTAACACAATGATTTTGTGGGCCTGAAAGTACTGTGCCAACTTTCGAGATGCCATGACTAGGGCTAGTGCGAGCTTCTCCAAGGGCAAGTATCTGGTCTCGGCATCGAGGAATGTGTGGCTGACATAGTAGATCGGAAGCTGTTCGGCAGCATTCGTTCTAAGCAGGACGGCACTGGCCGCGTGTTTGGACACTGCAAGGTACATGTATAGCTCTTCCCCAAACAAGGGTTTGGAGAGAAGAGGAGCCGAGGTCAGGTACCGTATCAAATTTTGCAATGCCTGATCACACTCCTCTCACCCCATACAAAATTCTTGCCCTTTTTCGACAACTGAAAGAAATGATGGCACTTATCTGATGATTGGCTGATGAATCTGTTCAGTGTTGCTGCCATTCCAGTCAATTGCTGTATCTCCCGAACAGTCTTTGGGGGTTGTATGTTCTGAATTGCAGCTATCTGGTCGGGGTCTGCCTCGATGCCTCTTCTACTAATCAAGTGCCTCAAGAACTTGCCCGACTGCACTCCAAATGCACACTTGGACACATTAAGCCTCAATTTGTAAGTCTTCAACACCTCGAATATGCTGCTCAGGTCGGCTAGATGACCCTGCTCTTGCTCAGTCTTCACCACCATATCATCAATGTAAACCTCGATGTTCCGACCTAACATAGGCTGGAATATCTTGGTTACTAACCTATGGTAGGTCGCCCATGCATTCTTCAGACCAAAGGGAATAACCTTACAGCAATACAATCCTCTGGGGGTGATGAAACTGGTCTTCTCTTGATCATCTGGGCTTAAAGCTATCTGGTGGTAGCCCCTATAGGCATCCAAAAAACTCATGGTTCCGTGTCCGGCAGCTGAGTCCACGAGCTGATCAATTTTGGGAAGTGGAATTAATCCTTGGGGCAGGCTTTGTTGAGGTCGGTGAAATCAACACAGACCCTTCATTTCACGTTCTTCTTTACAACCACAGTGTTGGACAGTCAATGGGGGTACTGCACCTCCCTTATTGCCCCTGCCTCGAGCAGCTTCTCGACTCCCTCTGCCACAGCCTCTACATGCTGAGCCGAGGACCTCCTCCCGCGCTCAACAACGGGCTTGTGTGTAGGGTTGACATTCAACTTATGCTGCATCACCTCGAGATCAATGCCCGGCATCTTATAGGGAGTTCAAGCGAAGACCTCGATGTTTGATCTAAGGAAGCTCACAAGGTCGGACTCATCTTGCTCGGCCATATGGGTGCCGAGCAAGAAGAATCGATCAGGATTTTCTTCATTCAGCGTAACTTGCTTCAGTGGCTCCACAACCTTTTCTGTTGGTGCCCTCCTAACGTCATCAAGGAGTGGCTCGTCTTGAACTTCGACCACACATCTGCTCGTTGCTGGAGGAGCCTTCTTTTCCTCGAATGGCAGCCATAAAACATTGTCTGGCCGCTGCCTGATCTCCCTTGATGGACTCCACGCCCCTGGCGGTTGGGAACTTCAAAACTTGATGATAGGGTGAGGGAATGGCTTTAAGCTG
This sequence comes from Heliamphora exappendiculata, assembly GCA_034768845.1. NCBI lineage: Eukaryota > Viridiplantae > Streptophyta > Magnoliopsida > Ericales > Sarraceniaceae > Heliamphora > Heliamphora exappendiculata. The sequence goes on along the minus strand of JAOTRH010106952.1, from coordinate 23,215 downwards.
ATGAAGCCATGTCCTCCCCATTATGGCATTGTAGGTGGACGGTACATCTACTACCAAAAATTCAATATTTCTGAGCTCGGAGCTTGCCCTGACCGGCAGCGTGATCCTTCCCATTGGTGGGCTGACCGTTGAACCCGACCAATGGGGTATGACATTTCTGCAAGTCTTGTAGAAGAGGTTGGCATACATCACCTCCGCCGAGCTCCCTTGATCGACCAGGATACGCCTCACGTCATACCTCCCAATTCGGAGGGTTATAACGAGTGCTTCGTTGTGAGGGTGTTCAACCCCCTTTAGGTCGGCATCAGTGAAAGTCAAGTCTCCTGCCAAGAACTTGCTGCTCGGATACTTTCTTTTGCTCGAGGGACCCTGCTCGAGTCGAGTCTGCATAACCTCACGATGAGCCTTCTTTTGGTTTTGACCCCTTCTTTGTTCGATGTCTCAGGCCTAGGGGCTGCATGAATGACGTTGATTACTCCCACTGGTTCTTCGACTGCTCCTCCCTTCTTGGCGCGAGCATGCTATTCGGCCCGGGTCTTTTCTTTGTCGATATACTGCCCGAGATTCCTTGCTTTCACTTGTTCCTCCAAGAACCTCTTGAAGGTCCGGCAACGGTTCGTGTAATGCCCATGCTGTCTGTGGTATGTGCAGTGCTTCTTCTCATCCCGTTTGCTCGGATCAGTGAACATCTTGGGCGGCCAGACGAACCATGGCTTATCTTTGATTTGGTTGAGGAGCTTGTGGATGAGCTCCTTGAACACTGTGTTGGCCACTTCATGCACCTCGTTGGGCCTCTGGCGCTCTTTTTCTCGATTTGGCCTCTTCTTGGCCTTCTTGTTCTCCTTCTTCTCTGTTCGGACCTCCTTCTGTGCTTCCTAGGCAGGGGCCTCATTCACGCTTCCCATATCCTCCTCGACTTTGGAGTGCTGCTCGATTCTTAACATCAGTTCGGCTATGCTCTGAGCAGGCTTCTTAGTCAGCGAGCGCCTTAATTTGTGGGGTTTCTCTAACCCGAGTTTGAAGGAGGCCACGGCTAACTGCTCGTTGCAGTCATCTATATCATTGAAGGTCTCCCAGTATCGTCAAGCATAAGATCTCAAGCTTTCATTCGCGACATTTCTCAAACCGAGCAAAGAATCTCTCCTTGGGCCGACGACTGTTTGTGATGAACCTTGCTGCGAACAGCTTGGCGAGCTGTCTCCAGCTTCCTACCGATCCAGCTGGGAGTTTGTCGAACCAACGTAAAGCCACTTCGCCCAAGCTGGATGGAAACATCTTACACATCATGGCATCGTTTTTGCTCCAGAGCGCCATCATCTGTCTGTAATGTCGAATATGACCCATGGGGTTAGTTTTTCCATCATATAAGTTGAACTTTGGAGTTTGGAATTTCCTGGGCGGATCTGCCCCGTCCACCTCCCTAGTAAATGGGGAGGCAGATATCTGCTCCAGGGCTCTCCGGGCTACGTCTTGAGCCGACCTCCCTGTGGCTGGCTGTAGTCTCCCTTCGAGTTGGAGGTTCAACCATTGCTTGAGCTTTTCTTTCTCCTCCGCACGCCCGACGTCTTATCCAGCCTGCCGTTTCTACTCACTACGACACTCGGCAGGTTCATGGGTGTTACTGGAGGTTTGTGTTTGCCTCTATCTGTTCCTTTTGGAGCCTGAGATGCGGTTCTTCTCAAGGTCCTCCACTCGTCAGTCCTCTTCATGCCGATCGGGTTGGGGCTCCCTCCTCCTTGAGTTATGGCTTGCCTGAGGCCGAGCAACGTCTTTCCTCCGATCACGGTCGGGTCTTTCACGGTTGGCCTCCTCTCGTTCTGACCGAGTTCCTGGTGAGCGCCGGTTCATTTGAGCCCTCATCTCGTGGAGCTCTTGTTGGAGCCTGACCAGCTGCTGGTCCCTTCTGTTAAGCTCATCGTAATATCCTTATAGCATTTGCTGCATTGTGAAACGTGGATGATAGCCCCTCCAGAAGGTGTTGTCTCGCGAGAGCTCCCTACATGGGTTCGTTCTCTCCTTTGGTCGACCCTGGCTCCACCAACGTGGACCTCCGAGGGTACAGGGTGCCTTCTTCTACGTTGAGTTGCATGTGACGCTTCTGCACGTGGTTCTTTCAGCTCTTCAAGATTGTGGTTCCCCCGACTAGCCATGGAGGTGTTCAAGAACTTCCCACAGACGATGCCAAATTGTAGAGGATCAGGATTGAGATCTACTGGTCCCGTCCAAGCTGGCTGAGGTGTCAGGGATGGAGTGCCACGTGTACGCCTGCACAAGAAAAGGGTGAGATGCCCACCGGTGGCTTTATACCGTGGACCCTCCGACGATCAAGTCAGGCAAGAAATTTTAGAGAAAAGGAAGAGCTTGAGAGAGTATTTTGACAGAGTTTTAGCTTAGTAAAGAGAGCATACCTGTATCCTCCAATTGACTGGCTATTTATAAGAAGCAATATACTTTACCCGAATGTGGAGCCCGACCCAACCCGACCCGAACAGGTTGGGTCGTACTTTCCATTTCTGATCTATGCATAGCAATTAATGGTTTGACAGTGACTTATCAGTGCCATCGTTAGATATCTCTGCGAGATCTCTCAGCAAGTGCCTTTTGTTATGTCAAGCTGTCATTCAGCACTCAAGCCTTGCTTAGGTTAAACCACAGGCCTAACTTAGACTAGGGCTAAGCCATCCCTACTTGATGTCCTAGCCCCTGAATAGGCGTATTTGCAGATCCCCTTTCATCATATCACTTTTCTAATACGCGGATCGTGGAACATGATCCTCGATATCAACCATCCAGCTCGGCCTAAGGCTCACGTAGCGCGTCTTGCTCGGCTTCGAGCGCCAAGTATTCCTCATGACGGATCCGAGCACCAAGTCTTTGGGAGTTAAGGGTCGAACTCTCCCTGAGCTCGGCCCTTAAGTCTTGGAATCTCTAGAGCTCGAATATTCAGCAATATAGCTCAGCCTATTTCCCGAGCTGATACTGATATGCCGAGGAATGTGCCGTGCTGACGTGGACTGCGGCACTATACGGACTTCCACGTGTGCCCCACGTGGCTTTGATCGGAACTTGATCCCTCTTAGTACCAAAGGAAGCTAAGAAGTCTGTAAATTTAGTGAGAAAATATTCTCCACCCAAATCTAAACGAAGAATCTTTATAGTGGTAGAAAACGGTGTGTGAAGCATAGAGTGAAAATCATAATAAATGCAAAAGAAATCAAACTTGTGAGACATAAGGTACATCCAACATAACCGACTATAGTCATCAATAAAGTATATATAGTAGACGGAGCCAGCCTTGGGGCAAGGGGAGAAGGGCCCCAAATATCAGTATGGACAATTGAGAAAGGAGAGGAAGAAATACATGAACTTTTATTAAAAGGTAAAGCGAATATTTTTGCAAGTTTGCAACCACTGAATTCAGAAATATCACCAACAAACACTTTTCTTATACTACCAGACTAAATTAAACTTTTAAACAATCACTTGACAAATGACCTAAATGAGAATGCAAAAGGAAAAAAGGGGAAGAATGTTGATCTGAAAAAAAAAGAAGACACGGCAGCAATGGACACCAAGGGAATGTGCAAGCTCTCCAGAATGTTAATGTCACCAGCTCTATGCTCGATCCCAATTTGCTTCTGTAACTTCCGATCCTGAATAACACAACCAGTAGAAGAAAAAATGACATCAAAACCAGAGTCAGAAAGCTGACTAACAGATAGTAGACTAACAGACAGCTCTGGTATATAAAAGATACCAGGAATAGACAAACTGGACGAAGTAAAGGGAATAATTGAGCCAATGGAAACAACATGCATAAGAGAGCCATCGACAGTACAAGCAGCGATAGGAGATGAAGTGAAAACACAATTGTTAAGATAAGATAAATTAGACGTCATATGGTGGGAAGAACCAGAATCAAATATCCAAGTCGAGGGTGAATTACTTGAAAGAAAAGAATGATGAGAACCTAAGTGTGAGGTAGTCATAGAAGCATGTGATTGATTCTCGGGAGAGGTAAGCATGGCGTGAAATTGTCAAAACTAATTAAACAGAGCCTGAGATGGAGGGGAAATAGATCTAGTGGATGCAGGTGTGGCTAGAGCAGCAAGAGGGCGACAAACAGGAGTTGAGGTACAAGAAGGAGCATTAGAGGAAGAATGTCTCTTCTGTGTTAACTTGGGGCATGCAGACTTCCAATGGCTCTTCTGACGACAGAAGCTGCACTCATCCATGGCAACACGGGATTTTGCCTTGCCCGTGACTTGAAGCAAATGAGGAGTAGGCGGCAGTGGAGGGTGAGAATAAACACCATAGGAGGACGACGGGGCCGCAAAGATTGATTGAGAGGGAATGGCCACCTGAGCAACTTTCAACCGTGTCTCTTCTGCAATAAGCTCACGAACAGCCCCATTAACGGAGGGTAATGGGGAACCATGAAGAATGGCACCACGAAGTGCCTAAAATTGATCACGAAGTGCCATGAGAAACTGTATTAGCCTGAGCTCTTCCTAATACAGAATATAACTATTGAGAAGCTGCAAATTGGATGGTTCCATAAGAGCCAATTGATCCCAATCGGTTGTCATCTTAGTGTACAATTCTTGGATGGATTTTTCATTTTGCTTGGTACTTCTAATAGTCATCTCTAATTCATAGTGTTTGGAAAAATTGGAGGTAAGATACATATTCTGAAGATATTCCCACACTTATTTGGCGGTCTTATATTTGGAAAAGTTCATGCCAATACTTGGCTCCATATAGCTATGGAACCAAATAAGGACCTGTGCATTCTCCATCTCCCAAGTGGCAATAGATGAATCATATCCCTCAGTCATAGGGTTGGTAGGTCGGACGGTTGAGCCGATTACATATCCCCGCTGGTCTTTTCCAAGAAGGAATTTTTTCATAACATTTGACCAATATGAGTAGTTAGATCCATTCAACTAAATGCTAATAGCTTACAACTTTTCTTCTGACATGGCGAAGGAGATTGACAAAAAATAATGCAGAGTAGAGGAGCAATGAACCAGATTTGACAAGAAAGGACCGCAGAGGCTGCAGGGGAGGTCGGCGATGGTCGCCGGACCTAGAGAAGGGGTCGACGATGGTCGGTGGTGGCAAATAGGGGTTCGACGAGGTTTGGTGGCGTCAAACAAGGGGGGAGAGAAATGCGAAGGTGTTAGGGTTTGAGAAATTGAGGGAAAGAGATGCGAAGGTTGCGAAGGCCGGAGATGAGGTTTTGCGAAGGCCGGCAGTGATCTGCTTCAGCATCTACATATGCCTGAAGAGTCAGCGAGGAGGTGGATGGTAATAACAAACTCTGAAAGATCGTGTGTAGAACATAACGAATAATACGGAGTAAAGCTGTAAAGCTGCCCAGTGGATAAAGTGTGGAGTCGAGACAAACTGACTAGTGACATAAACAACATAAGCTATATCAGGGCGTATCACTATGAGATAAACCAAGCACCTAACTAACTCCCGATAAAGAGAAGGGTCCTTAAGTGGCACACCATCAGTAGAAGAAAACTTAGCATGCAGTTCAATGGGAGTGCCAACAATTTTTTCATCAGTGAGGTACGCACAGTGAACAACCTCATGGGCATACTTAGTTTGAGAGAGAAGACAACCTTTTGGAGAAGTAGCCACCTTAATACCAAGAAAATACCGAAAGGGGCTAAAGTCTTTCATCTCAAAACTCCCGAAAGAGATGTTGCTTGACGTCAGAAATAGTGGCATTGTCAGAATCAGTACTGATCATGCCATCCACATATAAGAGCAGGACCACAATACCAGCAGAGGTATGACAGATAAACAGAGCCGAATCATGTGTGCTAGGATGAAAACCAATCTAGGAAATAGTAGGCTGAAAACAATCATACCAAGGTTGTCAACATCGAAATCCTACATAGGATCGTTTTGGGTTCTATCGGATCAGATCGGATTGTAGGATTGGACCGTAAAATCGCAAGATCCTACTAAAAACATTAAATAGTCTAATAATTTTAGAAAATTCATGGAGAATGAACTTTAATTATTCAAAAATAAATTAAAACTATCATGAAAAACAAGATGCATCCTATAAACATTTACAAATTGATCCATATTTAAGTAATATACAAGAAAATAGAATTGAAGTGTTGAATAAAACATTTACAATTTTACTCCCGATCCTACTCTCAATCCTACTTCCGAACCTACGTTTCCGAACGATCCCAAACAATCCTGCTACGATCCTGCTCAGAATGCGATTCATTATACGATCTAGATCGAAATTGCAAAATTGAGTCATACGATCGTACAATCCGGGTCGCAATTTTGTCAACTATGGATCATGCCAAGCTCAAGGAGATTGCTTGAGACCATAGAGGGCACGATGAAGGCGACATACCAAGCCTGAGGATGAGACAGACCCGGAAGGGGTCGCATATAAACTTCTTCATTTAGATTGTCATTGAGAAATGCATTCTTTACATCCAGCAGAAATGGAGGCCAGTGACGGACTGCAGTGATGGAGATAAGGGTACGAATGGTGGTCATTTTAGCCACAGGAGCGAAGGTCTCCTCATAATCCACACCATATTCTTGAGAGAAGCCTCTAGCAACCAAACGAACTTTGTAACGCTCTAAAGAGCCATTGGAGTGAGTTTTAACTTTGTACACCCGCTTACACCCAATGAGATTTTTACTTGTAGGCAATGGAATAAGCTCCCAAGTATCAGTTTTTTGAATAGCAGTCAATTATTCAGACATGGCATTCACCCAATTGGGATTAATACATGCTTCCTTATAAGATTGAGGCTTAAAATAGGCATGAATAGACGTTGAAAAAGCACAATAGGACGGAGAGAAAAGAAACATGTATGCGAGAAATCAAGTGTTACTAGTGGTATATAGGTGCGCAAAGGATAGCATCGTTTAGGAGGATTAGCTGCCGAAGGAGCAGTACGAGCAGGATCAGAGCTGGCAAGCAACGTGGGAGAAGAGGTAACCATTCGGCAAGAGTATACTAACTGGAAAGAGGAAGGCAGAGAAAGGCAAGATGAGGGAGGTAGCTGAGTAACATCAAGATTACATATAAACTCATCAGAAGGCATATCGAGAGGAAAAGGATCCAGAAAAATCAAATCGTTCTTGGAGACGGGGGCATACTTGAAAGGAAGATTAAAAAGAAGAGACGCTCGATAAACACGACATGACATGAGACATACAGGCGTTTGGAAACAGGGTTATAACACCGATACCCTTTTTGCTGAAGGCCATCCCTTAAGAAGACAGAGGGAAGAATGGGCACTGAGTTTAGTCCGCTTGCGTTTTAGTAGAAGAACAAAGTAGACAGAACCGAAAACCCGAAGCAAAAAATAATTAGGAGGCTGACCAAAAAGTTTTTCATAAGGAGTGATACCAGAGAGAAGAGGAGAAGGCATACGATTGAAAAGATACACAGCCGTAAGAACAGCTTCTCTCTAGAAAATGTCGGGGACAGAGAAAGAGAGGAGCGATCGAGTTGTATCGAGAATATGTCAATGTTTTCTTTTCGCTCTACCATTTTGAGCCGGGGTGTCAAAACAACAGGACTGATGAATTGTACCAGAAGAAGCAAGGAAATTAGTAAATTCAGTGAAAAAGTACTCCCCACCCAAATCCAAACGAAGAATTTTTATAGTAGTAAAAAACTAGGTTTCAACCATAGAGTGAAAATTGCGATATATACGAAATAAATCAGATTTATGAGATATAAGATAGACCTAGTGGAATCGACTATAATTGTCAATGAAGCACACATAGTAGAGAGAGCCACCCTTGGTGGCAATGGGTGAAGGGCCCTACACGGCAGTATGAATCATAGAAAAAGAAAAAGTAGAAATAGAAGTGCTTTTAGTAAAAGGAATATCTGACATTTTAACAAGTTTACATTCACTGTATTTAGAAATATCACTGACTGACACTTCGCCTAATCTACCAGATTGAGCCAAAATTTTTAAATGCTCATAAGATAAATGGCCCTAATAGGAATGCCAAATGAAAAAAGGGAAAGAATGCTACTCTAAAGAAAAGGACGACATGGCAACATAGGAAGTTGTCGAAAGGTGTAAACTCTCCAGAATGTATAGGTCACCAGCTCTATGCCTGATCCCAATTTGCTTCTTGGATGTCTGTTCCTATATAACACAACCAGTGGAAGAAAAAAAAATCAAAACCAGAATCAGAAAGCTGACTGATTGACAAGAGACTAACGGACAACTTCGGTATATAAAACACATTAGGAATAGACAACGAAAAAAAAGAGGATGAAACAATCGAACCAATAGACATAACTTGCATAGGTGTACCATTTGTAGTGTGAACAGTAATACGAAAAGAGGGAGAAACACAATTACTAAGACTTGACAAATTAGAAGCCATATGATGGGAAGAGTCAGAGTCAAAGATCCATGTTGAGGGTGATATACCTGAGAAGTCAGAATTATGCAAACCTGAATGGGAGGTAGTCATGGAAGCATGCGACGGAGTCCCAAAAGAAGCGAGCATAGCCTAAAACTGATAAAACTGATCTAACAGCGACTGAGACAGGAGAGATGTGGTGCCATGTGATACAGGTATGACAAGAGCAGTAGGAGGGCAATAAGACGATGCAGAAGTACGAGAGGTGGCTGAAGAGTGGCCTTTATGTACTAACTTAGGACAAGCAGACTTCTAATGGCTCTTTTGGTGAGAAAAACTGCATTCATCCATGGCAACTCGAGACTTCGGTTTCCTTGTGACTTGAATCAAATGAGGAGAGAGAGTGGCAGCAGCGGAGGACGAGAGGTGGCATCAACTGACGAATGAGTGGCAAAGACTGACGAAGAAGAAATCGCTATTTGAGCAACCTTGAACCTTGTCTCTTCTACAATGAGTTCGCGAATAGCCTTATCAACAGAAGGTAATGGAGAGCGATGAAGAATAGCACCACGAAGTGGTTTAAACTGATCATGGAAGGCCATCAGAAACTATACGAGCCTCTGCTTTTCACGATACTGGAGATAATTGGTAATCAATTGCAAGTCAGGGGGTTCCATAAGAGCCAATTGATCTCAGTAAGTTATCATCTCATTTGAAAATTCTTGAATCGACTTGTCATTTTGTTTAGTGCTTCGAATGGTCATTTCCAACACAAGTTATTTTGCAAAGTTAAAAGTGAGATACATATTCTGAAGATAGACCCATACATGCTTGGTGGTCGTATATTTTGAGAAATTCATTCCGATACTTGGTTCCACATAATTGTGGAACTAGTTGAGGACCTGTGTATTCTCCATATCCTATGTTGCAATAGATGAATCATAACCTTCAGCTTTTGGATCGGAAGGTCAAACGGTAGAACCTGTTACTTATTCCCATCGCCCTTTTCTAAGAAGAAAGTTCTTCATAACGTTGGATCAATAAGAATAGCTGGACCCATTGAGGCGAATATTGATAGTTTGCAATTTTTCATCGGCCATAGCCAAAAAAAAAAAGGGAATAAGAGCTAAATAGAACCAATTTTTGTCTGCAAGCCAAACGACTAAACAAAGCCAAACAGACCTAATGTTCAAGATAGAGAGGGTTCTGACGAGGTAGCCAGAGGTCACCGATGTACTGAAGAAGGTCGTCAGAGGTCGGCGAGGCAAGGTCGTTGGCGCTGTTGGCTGCGACGACTAGGGTTTTCAAGGGTCTCAAAGGTTTTTCGAAGGTCGGCGGCTAGAGTTTATGGGGTTTCGAGGGTCAACGTTGCAAACACAAGGTGAAGTCGACCGCACCGAAGGGAGAAGGAGCTTCGAGGGTCAGCCGCGTACATGCAACGTAAGTCGACGGCGCCGAAGGGAGAAGAGCAAGTTGATTGCGCCAAAGGGAGAAGAGCAAACGGTTTTTGCAGAGGAGAGGACAAGTCGAAGTACCAAGAAGAAGACGACAATGACGCCGGAGGGAAGGGAGATCGGTGGCACCGGAGGGAATGGAGGTCGGGGGCATACTAGGGTTTTGAACCCTGCTCAAATGCCATGTTAACAAAGGGAAGAAACTATTATTATTGTATAATAATCCAACAAGGCTTGAATAACAATGAAGGAATACATCAAATATATAGGCTATAGAAACCTTAATAATGGTAATATGAATAACTAGGAAACAAGATCCTAATAATAATAATTGTATATTTTGACAATCCTAATAATGGAAAAATATCCCAATAATATATTCTCACAATAGTAGTAACTTGGGATCAGCATAGTTGAAACTGGAGTATTATTGGAAAGGGTAACACACATATCACTCTAACAGACGGATCACTTTTGGAGTTAAAAGATGTCAGACGTGTAACTCATTGGGATCAGCAAAGTTGAAACTGGAGTATTATTGGAAAGGGTAACGTATAGATCACTCTAACAGATGGATCACTTTTGGAGTTAAAAGACGTTAGACATGTACCTAATCTAACGAGAAATCTAATTTTTGTGGGATAGCTATCAGAATATGGAGTTGTGACGTCCTTCGCAGCAGACTCGTGGAAGATGAGCAGAGTGTCACTAGTTTTGGCCCGTGGAAAGAGGGAGGGCACTCTGTACATGTTTGCGGGTTCTTATAATAGCCTATCAGTGGTGTGTCGACTTGGGTTGATCCTGGTACTTGGCACAGACGGCTCGGTCACATGAGCAAAAATGGGATGAATGTGATGATCTCAAAAGGAAAATTATTGGGATTGTACTCGGTGGATCTACACTTCTGTGAAGATTGTCTTTGGAAAGCAGAGAAAACTTAGTTTCACAAGAACAGCAAGGACACCAAAAGAATAACTGTTGGATTTAGTTCATATAGATGTATGGGGACCGTCTCAGGTACCCTTTTTAGGGGGTTCGCATTATTTTGTCACTTTTATTGATGATGTCATGAGAAAGCTTTGACCTTATTTTTGTAAAAATAAATTTGATAATTTTGAGATATTCAAAAATTAGAAAGCTCTAGCTGAAAATGAAACCGGGTTGAAATTGAAGTGTCTGAAGTCAGATAACGGGGGTGAGTATTGTAGCAAGGAATTTGAAAAAAGCTGTGCAGTTAATGGGATCAGAAGGGTTATGACTGTTCTAATGAAACTGAGACAAAATGGGGTGGCAGAATGTATGAATAGAACGACCATGGAATGTGTCAGGAGCATGATGCTACATGTCGGGTTGCCAAAACAGTTCCGAGCTGATGCTGTGAATACGGCAGCTTACTTGATCAACAGGGGACCTTCAGTGCCGTTGAGTGGTGGACTGCCATAGAAAGGATGGATAAGAAAAGAGGTAATTTTATCCCATCTACGTATATTTGACTATATTTTCTATATTCATGTGGAGCATGATAAAAGAAGCAAGCTTGACCCTAAGTCTAGAAAATGTGTAGTTGTCGGCTATGGAACTTGTTGAGAGTTTATTCTTTTCTATTTTTACTTTATTTCCTTAGTAGGATTCTTGTAATTATCTTTAACCTAATAATATATAAATGATGTGTGGGTGAAGAAGGCTGATTAACCTCCATAAACTCTTTCTTCTCATCTCTTTTCTTCTTTTCTATCTCCCATTCTTTCTTCTTCAAACCCTAAATCCATTTTCTACTATTCAACTTGGTATCAGAGTATCTCTAATCTAACTCTAAAAGCATTGTAAAGCTTCAGCCCTGATCGTGCAGCAAAAACGACGCGTTGACGTCATATTTCGTACGATGACGTCAGCGACTGTACGGACGACGACGAATGCCGCTTCTCTAGTTCGATTCGCCTCAGTCCACTTATCGTTGCGATGATTTTTCCCTAATTTTTTTGGAGAAGATTGGTATATTTCGTGATTTTTCAAAGTTTTCGCAAGTTTCGAACCCTAGGTTTTTCAATTTGGGCTTTACGGCTTTGTTTTTGGTTCTTGGTGGTTGCGATTCATTCTATGGGTGCCGACGATCTCTTCTCATGTTAGATCTATGGTTGTTTGGTGATTTTGGTCCATTTTTTGATCAATTTTTGGTTGATTTGAAGCTCGGCACCGTCTGTTCGTGGCCAGTGTGCGATTTTCTTTGGCTCTTTTTGTTTTTGCTTTCTAATGCTCTGAATCCCCTCTAGAGGCGCCGAAACTCATGATTCTTGCCAAATATGGGATTGCTTGATGATTTTGGAGGGTTTCTTTGTTGTTTGAGGATCTGCGGCTCACTTTTTGCTTCAATGCTGCATTGGTTCCTTGTTCAATTCTTGTCTCTTGGTGTTTGCCACTGCTTGGAATTATTGGTGTGTCTTTTTGGTTGATCTCTCGTTGTTCGGCTCTCACTGGTTAAGTTCCGAGTTGATTACACTTGCTTCTAGAGTTGCTATGGCTGAGAAACCACTTAGTGATCTCAAAGATGATGGCTTGCCGCGTTGTGTCGCTTCTAAACGCCTTAATGGTGTTAATTATTTAGCTTGGGCACATGCCTTTAAGATTTTTCTCAAAGGCAAATAGCGGTTAAAATACATCACTGATACTCCTCCACCCAAAGGGGATTCTACTCTTTCTAGTTGGGAAATGATTGATTCTATTGTTATGGGCTGGCTCTGGCATAGTTTTGAGCCTCATATTGCTACTACAGTGGAGTTCTGTGATACCTCTAAGGATATCTGGGACTCTCTTGCAGATTTTTTCTCAAACCAGAGCAATGCATCCCGTGTTTATGAGCTCTATGAGCATATTTTTTCAACCGAACAGGCTAGAAAACTTTTGCTTGAATATTACAGTAAGCTCAAGAGTCTCTGGGATCAGTTATTGCAGTATTGTCCTTTCACTTCTGACTTACAGCAACAGAAGCGCCAATGGGAGGACTTCGTGATTGCCTCCTTATTTTCTGGTTTAGATTTCGACCTCCGTGGGTTTTAGGACCAAATTCTGGCTAGTGAAACTTTGTATACTGCATCGAATGCATATTCCTAGTTGTTACGTTCCTCGTTGGGCCAATCTGCTAATATCCCTAATCCGCATCTGACTCGTCTGCCTTAATTTCTACCCACGGTGGTTGTGGTTCCTTTCGTGGCAATGGTCGCGGTAATCAGGGTGGACATAATTTTCGCGGCAATTCTAGAGGTGGTGGTTGTAGTAGTGGTCGTGGTGATAGAAAATGTGATCACTGTGGTGGTACTAATTATATTGAACCGTGTTGTTGGGCTAAGTATGGTAAACCTAATTATATTAATCAGGTTAATCAAGTTATTGATCACACACCTCAGTCCGCTTCTAATTCTCACCAATTGTGTTCCGCTTCTGATTCTCATGGTGCTCTCACTACTCAACTTAGTGAGATTGTTCAGACATTGCGGTCTGTTTTACCTCCATTTTCTATAGCTACTTTTGCCAATTCAGGTAATATTGCATGTGCGGCTTTTACATCTCCTTCATGGGTCCTTGATTTTGGCGCTAGCTCTCACATGTCTAGTAATCCATCGTTTTTTTCTCATTTAACTCCTATCAAGCATCATATTGTTTTAGCTGACGGTTCATCTTGACCTGTGCAGGGGACGGGTGTTCTACATCCATCTCCCTCTTTCTCATTGTCTTCTAGTCTTTATATCTCTAATTTTCCTTTTAATTTACTCTATGTTAGCCAGTTAACTAAAACTTTACATTGTTCAATAATTTTTTCTCCTACTTGTGTTTTTCAAGACCTCCAGACCAAGAAGATGATTGGTTCGGGGCATAAGAAGGATGGCCTCTATTATCTTGATGTTGCTTCGCCTTCCACTTCATCTGTTTTGAGTGCTATTGTCTCTCCCCTTCAGTGGCATTTGCGTTTGGGCTACCCATCTGTGGCTAAGCTTAAGTTGGTTATTCCTAGTTTGAGTCATGTGTCTGGTTTTAATTGTAAAGCTTGTCAGTTAGAAAAGCATCACCGTAGTTCATTTTCTCCTAGTAGTTGTAGTCGACAGTCCGCGTCTTTTGATGTAGTCCATACAGACATTTGGGGTCCTTCTCGAACTCCCAGCAATAATGGATATTCTTATTTTGTTATTTTTGTTGATGGCTATTCTCGCATGACTTGGTTGTTTCTGTTGAAAAGTCTCTCGGAATTACCTTTTATTCTCTCTTGCTTTTATAATGAAATTTATACCCAATTTGGAAAATGCATCAAGGTTGTTCGATCTAATAATGTTCTTGAATATCTACAATTCAGTGCTGTTTCTTTTTGTGTTGATCATGGTATTATCTACCAAACTACTTGTGTTTACACGTCTCAACAAAACAGGGTTGCTGAACGCAAACATTGTCACTTGTTGAATGTTGCTCGTTTCATACTACGGTACCTAAGCAGTTTTGAGGGGATGCTATCCTTACTGTTTGCTTTCTTATTAATCGCATGCCTTTTGTTGTCCTCAATGGCTAGTCTTCTTTTTCCTTGTTATATTCGACCTCCTTGCCCTTTTCTCTCACTATAAAGGTTTTTGGTTGTACAGCTTTTGTACATATTCTTGATCCCGGTCGTGATAAGTTGTCTCCTCGGGTTCGAAAGTGTGTTTTTCTTGGTTACTCTCCTACTCAGAAAGGTTATCGCTGTTATCATCCCGAGACCCGTCGGTATTTTGTTAATGCTGATGTCACCTTCTTCGAATCCACACCTTTTTTTACTTCCTCTAATCTCCTGTTGTCCTCTGATCTCATCTGTTGTCGTGAGGGGGAGTTTAGTTTTTCTCGTACTCTAGCTTTACATGTTTCTCTTCCCTTTCCTTCCTCTTTACCCCCTTCTCATTTGCAGGTGTATTAGTGATCTAGTGATCGACAGGTTATCCCTTATGGTCCGGATTGGTCATTGTCTTTGGCTGAGGCTCCCGCGCCCTCACCCCCTTTATCTGCCTCCTCTAACTTGCCTATTGCCTTGCATCGTGGTAAACGTGTCTGTACTCAACACCCTATTGCTAATTTTGTCTCATGATCGTCTCTCTCCCTGTTTCTATTCTTTTGCTTTTACCTTGTCATTTATTTTTGTTCATTCCTCCTATAAACATGCCATGTCCATGTCTGGATGGAAAACTGCTATGGATGAGGAAATGAGAGCTCTTCATCAGAATCACACTTGGGAACTTACTTTCCTTCCACCGGGGAAGCAAACTGTGGGTTGGCGCTGGGTATACATCGTGAAATACCTTCCCGATGGGTCTATTGAGCGCCTTAAGGCTCGGTTGGTTGCTAAGGGGTACACTCAGACCTATGGTGTTGATTACTTAGAAACCTTTTCTCCCGTGGGTAGTCTTAACTCTGTTCGCATCCTTTTCTCTGTTGCGATTAGTCGTTCTTGGCCTTTATATCAACTTGATATTAAAAATATCTTTCTTCATAGCGACCTTCAGGAAGAGGTATATATGGACCAACCACCTAGCTATAGTGTTGATATTAGTACTCATCTTGTATGTCGTTTGCGTAAGGCGCTTTATGGTTTAAAACAATCTCCTCGTGCCTAGTTTGATCGGTTTAGTTCCGTTGTACTTATGGCTTCCAACGTTCTATATCTGATCACTCTGTCTTTATTCGTCACTCTTCTGGAGGCACTATTCTGTTGGTTGTATATGTTGATGATATTCTTCTTTCGGGTGATGTTGCTGTTGGCTTTCTTGATATGAAAAACCACATGGCCACACAGTTTCATACTAAGGACTTGGGTGCTCTTCGTTATTTTCTTGGGATTGAGGTTACTCGTTTTTCTAAGGGCATTTCTCTTTCTCAATGAAAATATGTGCTTGTTCTTCTTTCTGAAACTGGTCTCTTTGGTGCTCGGCGTGTTGATACTCTAATGGACTCTTCTGTTAAACTTGATGCTGAACAGGGCAATATTTTTGATGATCCTGGTAGATATCGCCGCCTTGTTGGCAAGTTAATCTATCTAACTGTTACTCGCCCGGATATTACCTTTGCAGTTAGTGTTGTGAGCCAGCTTATGCATGCTCCTCGACAGCCACATTATGAGGCCGTTTGTTGTATATTTTGCTATTTAAAGAGTGCCCTAGGTCGTGGCTTACTTTATCAACCGTTTGATTCTTTGACTGTAATCGGGTTTAGTGATGCTAATTGGGCCGGTAGCTAATCTGATAGGCGATCTACGTCCGACTATTGTATTCTAGTTGGTGACAATTTGGTTACTTGACGCAGTAAGAAACAAAGTGGGTGGCTCGTTCCAGTGATAAAGCGAATATCGAGCAATGCTCACACCGCCTCTGAAATGTTGTGAGTTCGCTCTTTTCTTCGAGATTTTGGCGTTTCTACACCACTTCCTATGCGAATGTTTTGTGACAATCAGGCCGCTATTTTTATTACTAATTATCTAATGTTCCGTGAGGGCACTAAGCACATTGAAGTTGATTGTCACTTCATTCGGTATTTGTTGTTGCATAAACAGATTGCCACACCTTATATCCGTTCCAAATACCAATTGGGTGATATTCTTACAAAGTCGTTGCCGCGTTCTACTTTTCATCGTATGCTTATCAAGTTAGGCATATTTAATATTTATGCTCCAGCTTGAGGGAGAGTGTTGAGAGTTTATTATTTTATATTTTTACTTTATTTCCTTAATAGGATTCTTGTACTTATTTTTAACATAATAATATATAAATGATGTGTGGATGAAAGAGGTTGATTAACCTCCCTAAACTCTTTCTTCTCATCTCTTTTATTCTTTTCTATCTCTCATTCTTTCTTATTCAAACCCTAAATCTATTTTCTACTATTCAACTGAACTGATAGTTACAGTTATAGACTTTGGGACTATGAAAATAGGAGAATAGTTAGGAACATTGATGTCATGTTCAATGAGTTGGTTTTGTTTAAAAACACACAGGATCAAAATGTGGAAACTATAGATGAATCAAACTTTGTTGAGTTTGAAGGGATATCTGATAGAGTTTTGAAATCTCGGGATGAGAACATACAGTCAACTCCACAAACGGAAATTCATACTCCACCTTCGAGGAGATCCACCAGAGTCAGTTTACCTGTAGTGCGTTATTCACCATTAGTGAATTACTTGTTGCTAATAAATAGTGATGAACCGAAATATTTTGAAGAAGCATTGCAGGTTGACGCCAGGAAAGAGTGGAAGCACGCTATAGATGATGAGGTGGAGTCTCTATCATTAAATTAGACTTGAGAGTTGGTTCAGTTGCCCAAGGGTAAGTTAGCCCTACAGAACAAGTGGGTCTATAGACTAAAGGAAGAGGCCGAGGGAAACAAAAGGTATAAGGCTCGACTCGTAGTCAAAGGCTTTCAGCGGAAGTAGGGAATTGACTACACAAAAATCTTCTCTCTAGTTGTGAAAATTTCTACCATCTGATCGGTTTTGAGCATTGTGGTAGCGGAGAATCTACATTTGGAGTAGTTGAATGTCAAAATTGCTTTTCTTCACGAGGATCTAGATGAGGACATCTATATGGTGTAGCCATAGGGATATGCAGTTGAGGGACAAGAAAATATAGTTTGCAAACTGAAGAAAACCTTATATAGTTTGAAACAGGCTCGAGGCAATGGTACAAGAATTTTGACACTTTTATGGTAGGAGCAGGATTCAGCAAATGTCATGTTGACCACTGTTATTTTAAAAGGTCCTCTTCATGTTATCTTATACTGTTATTGTATGTAGATGACATGTTAATTGAAGGGTCTAACATGGATAACATAGATGAGAATGAGAATCTCAAGTCACAATTGTCCAAATAATTTTCCATGAAGGATTTGGGGGCTGCCAAACGATTTCTTGGCATGAGGATCAGTCGGGACAGGGTGAAAGGAAAGATAAAGCTCTCTCAAGCAGAGTATGTTGAAAAGGTGCTAAAACGGTTCAACATGGAAGGTGCTAAGCCAGTTAGCACACCTTTAGCAAGCCACTTCAAGCTTTTAAAGAATTAGTGAGCAGTCAGTGAAGAAGTATGGCCAAAGTACCTTATGCGTCAGCCATAGGTAGCCTGATGCACGTCATGAGATGCACAAGGCTAGACATCTCCTATGCAGTTGGGAGTTGTGAGTAAGTTTATGTCCAATCCGAGTAAGGAGCACTAGGAAGCAGTAAAGTGGATTCTGAGGTATCTCAGAGGTACTACGGATTATGCTTTGTGTTATGATGCCTCGGGAATTCAGTTGCAAGGTTTTGTGGATTTAGACCTAGTAGGTGACATTGACAGAAGAAAAAGTACTACCAAGTATGTGTTTACTTTGGGTAATGCAGCAGTCATCTGGGTATCCAGATTGCAAAAGATTGTGACTATTTCTACTACAGAGGCGGAGTACATTGCAGTTACAGAGGCGTGCAAGGAGTTGATATGACTAAAAGGTTTCTTGAAGGAATTAAGAAAAGAACAAGACAAGTGTGAGTTGTTTAGTGACAGTCAACGTGCTATACATCTGGCAAAGAACTTGGCATTCCATTCAAGAACCAAACATATTGATATCAAGTATCATTTCATCTGGTCTCAGTTGGAAGATGGGCAGTTTGATCTGGAAAAGGTTCGCATAAGTGAAAATCATGCGAATATGTTCACTAAGGTAGTGACAGTGGAGAAGCTGAAGGACAGTATAGCTTCGGTTGGTTTTTAAGCTTAGAAGACGGGGGAAGGCTCACACGAGTTTGCTCATTCGGTTCGAGAAAATGGCAGATTACGGGTATCGAAAGACTTGGAGTAATTTTACTTCCAGTGGGAGATTGTTGAAGATTGTGAAGAAAAATCTTATGGACAATCTCATTCGGACGGGTGTCCAGACGAAATTTAGTAGAAGAGATTCCATCTCTGTTCGGACATTCTGAGCGCGGCGGACTGCAGTGCATTTTTAACCCTTTTCTCTATTTTTTTGATACATATAAGAGCGGGTTTCGTGCCAAACCCTAAGTGTGCATGAGATACAATATTGCAACCTATTTTTTCCCTCAAGAGTAGTGAAACCTGTTGAATCCGTGAACGTAGGCACCAATTGTTGAACCACGTAACTTTTGTTTTTCGTGTTCCTGTGATTGTTTTTATTGCTCGTTTCTTCTTGTGTTGCTTGTGCGTGATTCAAGAGCTTGTATATGGGATTATTGTGATCAAAATCCCCAACATGTGTTGGCCTTTGTCCTTACAGGCCACCTAGGATTAGTCTACACCTGTGCAGGGAATAGGGATAACCAGAACTCCTAAAATATCGCATGTAGATATTGTGTCCCCTAATTTAAGGCATGCTGTTTATTCACGGTAGGTTTATCTGTTAGAAGTAAATGTTACTTTTCCCTGCATTAATAAGTCTGGTTATTGTAGGCTATTCAGCAACTAAGCACTCTTGAAAAAGAAAACCTCAAATAATGACTGAATTCTGTTAATTTGCCAGATGTAGCTTTGGATATTATTCAGAAGCATCCTGAATTAGCTACAGCCCGTGAAGGAAATGGGGACACAGCACTTCACGTACTAGCTCGAAAACCTTCAGCCTTTTTGAGTGGAAATCAGCACAGAATCTACCAGAGGTTCCTCTACTCATGTTAGTAACTTCATTCTAGATTGCTGTTTCCTATTGCAACTTGCTACTGTCGTGATAATGGATGAGTACTTGGTCTATTAATCTTCACTTTTCGAACTTTTATTCACATATGCTACTTCATAATTTAAAGCTACCAAAAAACTTCAGTCTTGTCGACTGGCAGAATACTAATAGGCTATAATTGCACAAAATTGATGACATTTTCATTCTCACATGACAATGAAAACAGTTAACGGGGTTCCCCCATGAAACCCATTTTTTCCCTTTGTTTTGGATTAGTCCTTATGAAACTTGAACTATTTTTCAGTTGTATGTGAAGCTGTAGAACCTGGAATGACAATGTTTCCACAACCATTATGCAAATGCATTTTTATAGGAAACTATTTCCTTGGTTTGTTTATTCATATCATGATAATTCACCTGTATTTTCACCATAGTATTTAGCACAATGTGTGTCTCTATCTTCTCTGGGATGTTGATTGTATGTGAAGATTTGAGTCTTAGGTTGAGAGAGGCAAGTAAGAGAAGCTGCGGAACTTTACTTTTGGAGATAGTGATTTTTCCTCCACTAATCTAAGTCCTTTGTTGTTGTGCTTGGTGTTCCCATCAAATTTTGGCTACTTTCATGGTTGGCTCATGAGATATGATCTCATGTACTTTAGGGCTAAACGATGGTGAGAAGTGAATTTTAAGGAGGAAAACAAGGGGAGTGAATCTAGTGTTTGCAAATCATGGAATGCCAAAGGCCTTTAATTAAACTCTCAGAGGACTAGAGTACTGAAACAGATTTATAGTACTGAAATTTTGCAAATTAGATAAGTAAGTAAATAGAGAACTACCCTAACTTGAAAAGATATTTGAGATTTGATAGAACTCAGGGAAAGATAGAAGATAAAATTGGGGTGTTAATTAACCTTAATAGACATCAATAATATATATAGTAAGACAATTAGCATCACAAAGACTATGATATCCTCAACTACTTAATGGGTACTCAAATAACCTTTAGCACTTCCCTCAAGCTAGGCACGGGCCCAACTTGTTACATAGCAATTCCAATCGTAGTCTAGACTTTGGACAATGGTTTAGTGAAGATTCCAGTATGCTATATGCACGGGAACACAAATGGGGTAGCTATTTCCACTTTTCCTCTAACTAGATAACATTTGTGCTCACTATGCTTGGTTCTCTTATGTAATACTAGATTAGAAGAAATATGGATCATGGCCAAATTATCACACTATTTTTTGGGTAATAACAAAAAAAAAGAAAGATATACAAAGAGGCTTGAAACAAAGCCCAAAATTTCATAAACAGAAGTGGGAAATAAGAACTTTTCAGCTTCAAATTTCCATCTCTTTACTTATATGGTAAAATAACCTTGGTACCTTAATTTTCATTATTTTAATATTCCTTCTGAAGTGAAAGGAAAAAGAAGTAGAGGGGAACTTCACACAATCATCTTTCATTTTTCTTTTCTCTGAAATACTTGGAGGACCTTTCCATTTTCTTTCTAGCATGGTTCCTCCATATTGAGAAAAGCTTTCCATGTGAATTTGGTCTCTTAGGTGGTAGCAATGTTGAATTAGCTTCGCTTGAATTTAATGAATTTAATGAATTTAATGTTAGAATTATTGCAGAGAGTGGGAGAGAAAATGAGGAAGAGAGAAACTAAATAACAATGAACGAGAGCACAACTTAGGGTTTACACCCTAACACTTGTTATTTATAATAGAACCAAGAAATATTCAAAATACAGTAATACCCTCAACTTAACACTCTCCCTCAAGTTGAGGCATAGATATTTTTCATGCTCAATTTACATACAATGGGTTGAAACATTTTACTACTAAGCCCTTTAGTAAAAATATCTGCTAATTGATATGCAGATTTCACATAGGGCATACATATTAATCCCTGACACAATTTCTCCTTGATAAAATGTCGATCAATCTTTATATGCTTCGTTCTGTCATTGCTAAATAGGGTTATGAGCAATATTAATAGCAGCCTTGTTGTCACAGTACAGCTGCATAGGTTTGTCGCACTCAATATCCAAATCCTTTAATAGGACTTAGAGCCAAATGAGTTCGCAGATGCCATGTGCCATAACACTATACTCAGTTTCTGCACTTGAACGAGCTACCACTGTTTGCTTTTTACTTTGCTAAGTAACCAGATTACCTCATACAAATGTGCAATACCCAGATGTAGATTGTCTGTCATCAACTGAGCCAGCCCAATTTGCATCTGTGAAAACTTCTAATGTCAAATAGCCGTGACGGGAGAATAAGAGCCCTTTGCCAGGGGTAGACTTAAGATATCGCAGGATACGATAAGCAGCGTCAAGATGTACACTGCGAGGATCATGCATGAATTGACTGACAACTCCCACAACATATGCAATGTCAGGTTTGGTGTGATACAAGTATATTAATCTTCCTACAAGCCGCTGAAATTGGCCTTTGTCGACAGGTTCTCCATCACCACTATGGAGTCAATGATTAGCCTCGATAGGTGAATCTGCAGGTCGACATCCCATCATACCAGCTTCATCTAGAAGGTCAAGAATATACTTTCTTTGGAAAATAAAGATCCCTCATCCGATCTAGCCACGTCAATTCTAAGAAAATATTGTAGTGCCCCCAGATCTTTCACCTCAAATTCTTTTGCTAGACTTGCCTTAAGACGTGATGCCTCTTCAGAATCATTACCTATCACAACTATATCATCAACATAGACAATAAGAACAGTGATCTTATTATTGCCTTGCTTGATAAACATAGTATGGTCTGCTTGACTTTGTCGGTACCCAAATCTTAGCATGGTCTTGAAGAAACGATCAAATCACGTTCGAGGAGACTGTTTTAGTCCATATAGGGCCGTCTTCAATTTGCACACATTCCCTTCAGTTTCACAAGGTGAGAATCCAGGTGGTACATCTATATAAACTTCTTCTTCTAGATCTCCATGAAGAAATGCATTGTTCACATCCAACTGCTGGAGAGGCTAACCCATATTAGCGACGCAAGATAAGAGTACCCGAACTGAGTTTATTTTGGCTACGGGTGCAAAAATCTTCTGCTAGTCAATGCCATAAGCTTGAGTAAAGCCCTTAGCAACTAGCCGTCCTTTGAATCTCTCAATTGATCCATCTGCCTTGTGCTTTACTGTAAAAACCCATTTACACCAAACTGCCTTATTCTCTTTTGAAAGAGAGACTAACTCCCAAGTACCGTTTTTTTTCAAGACTGTCATATCCTCAATCATAGCCTTCTTCCACTTAGGATCCTCAATGGCTTCCTTCCAACCCTATGGAATCAATATAGAGGACAAAGAGGAGACAAAGGCACGATATGGGACTGATAAAGAATTATATGATACAAAATTAAAAATTGGGTGTTAGGTACATGTCCTAATGCCTTTGCGAAGAGCGATAGGTAAATTAGAAGTTTCAACAACAGATGACTCATTATCAGGGGGTTCAACATGAGAGTTTGAACTGGAGAATGGAGGTAACAACTAGCAAGATGGTAGTGTCACACGAGCCATTTGATCTTTCGAGCGGCGAGTATAGGTACGCAGATCCTCTTTGTCTAAGCGTCCACCAACATCCTGTTCAGTTCCATCCTTACGGGGTTCCATCTCCCCTTCACCAGGAGCCATAACAGGTGAAGTAAGATTCGGAAAAACCAAACCTCGAGACTCCTGAG
>JAOTRH010106941.1:0-15570 GCA_034768845.1 Heliamphora exappendiculata | reverse complement strand
CAAGGTAAGGAGAACATTGTGGTCGATGCATTATCAAGAAGGTATGCCCTTGTCTCTACTTTAAATGCAAAGTTATTAGGATTTGAGTATGTTAAAGAATTGTATGTTACTGATGATGACTTTGCCAGTGTGTATGAAGCATGTGAGAAGGCGGCGTTTGGTAAGTTCTATAGACTTGATGGGTACTTATTTAGAGAAAATAAACTTTGCATGCCTAATAGTTCTATGCGTGAGTTGCTTGTGCGCGAAGCACATGGAGGTGGTTTGATGGGTCACTTTGGCGTAAGGAAGACTTTAGATATATTGCATGAGCACTTTTTTTGGCCAAAAATGAAACGTGATGTGGAGAGAGTGTGTGCTAGATGCATTACTTGTTGGCAGGCCAAATCTAGAGTCTTACCACATGGTTTATATACTCCTTTGCCCGTACCTAGTGAGCCTTGGATCGATATTTCTATGGACTTTGTTTTAGGCTTACCTAGGTCAAAGATAGGTAAGGATTCGAATTTTGTGGTTGTTGATCGGTTTTTTAAAATGGCGCATTTCATATCTTGTCATAAAACTGATGATGCAACCCACATTGCTTACTTATTCTTTCGAGAGGTAGTTCGACTCCAGGGTGTTCCTAAGATTATTGTGTCTGCTAAGATCCTTAGCTATTTTTGGAAGGTCTTGTGGGGCAAGTTGGGAACTAAGTTATTATTTTCAACTACTTATCATCCCCAAACGGATGGACAAACCGAGGTAATGAATAGAACTTTGTCTACATTATTACGTACTGTCATTGAAAAGAACCTGAAAAATTGGAAGGATTATTTACCATTCATAGAGTTTTCATATAATCAGACTATGCATACTACCACTTCTTATTCTCCTTTTGAAATTGTTTATGGCTTTAATCCACTTACTCCTCTGGATTTGTTGCCTTTACCTGTTGATAACAGGAGTAGCTTGGATGGAAAAAACAAAGCTGAATTGGTGAAATCACTTCATGAGAGGGTACGACTTTAAATTGAGCAGAAAAATGCAAAGATTGCTTCCCAAGCAAATAAAGGACGAAGACGTGTCGTCTTCGAGCTAGGAGACTGGGTTTGGGTGCATATGCGCAAGGAACGCTTTTCAGCCCATAGAAAAACTAAATTGCACCCTCGGGGCGATGGACCTGTCCAAGTTCTGGAGAAGATCAATGACAATGCTTATAAAATCGATCTTCCAGGTGAGTATAATGTTTCTGCTACTTTCAATGTTTCTGACATTTCTCCTTTTGATGTAGGTGACGATTCGGGGTCGAATCCTTTTGAGGAGAGGGGAAATGATGGGAATCAAGGTGGTTCTAGAGATGGTGGACAGAGTCTTAGAGATCCATTGCAAGTCCCAGAAGGGCCAATCACAAGATCAAGAGAAATGAAGATCAAGGACGCAATACAAGGATTGGTGCAATCTGTCTAGACCGCGCATGCCAGTTTATTATACAAGAATCCACTGTTTAAGATGGGATCACAAGAAGAAGAACATGTTCCACTTCATGTGATACAAACTACGGAGAGAAGCACAACCTAATGTTTTAGATTTTAATATTTATGCTTATAGGTTTGTTGGACTATTTAATTTGTTGGGTTTTACTTTTAATTATTATAAGAAGAATAAGGGTTTGGGTCTAAGTAATTTTGGCCAGCCCATGATTGGGTTTAGTTAGGTTTAGTTTTGGCTAGCGAGAATTGGTGCAATCGTAGCACATGATCCTAGCACATGTTGTCCCACATTGCTTAGAAACAAGGAATCTCTTCCAACCTTCTCCTATATAATGGAGCCTCCATGTATTATTTTGAATGAATAAAGTGAAGTAAAATTTTCTTTGAGAGAAAGTTTCTCTTGTAGTTCTTGAGTGAACTAAATGACTTATCAAAGTTTCTTCCTTGTGGCGTCCTAGCTACAATCTTGATTCTTGAAATAAGGGTTCAACGGGTCAAGATTTATTCATTGACTTGATTTTGACGTTCTTAGGTTTATTTCAATTTGTTCGTGGGTTCAAGAAGATTCTAATCCTTGCGGGTTCACATCACACATTATGCCACTCTTGTAAAATTATTCTATGCGCACTTCCACATCTCTTTGGTTCCTTCTATCACCATTACCACATGGGTAAATGGTGTAGACATTGTCTTGATTCCCTCTTCTCTAAATGAGATTATTGGCATTTCTGAAGGGAAAATTTGTGTTCACTATAACAAAAAGCCTATTGATCTTAAAGGATTTTCTTTTTCTGAATCTATGAAAAATATTTTTGAGAATGATGGCATTGACCCCACCAAGCCCTTGGAGGCTAATTCTCTGAAATCAAAAATGCGCATATTGTATTACACGATAAATAATATTTTTCTATCACAAATGGAAAAATTTGAAGATGTCACATACATGCACATTTTTATTATGTGGTGTATTCTTGAACAAAAGAGCTTAGACCTAGGTTTTTTATTCATTTTTCACATACTTCACTCTCACAGCAAGTCAAACTCCTCTCTCCCACATGGGATGTATTTTACTCGAGTTTTTGGCCATTTTGGCATAGACTTATTTGAGGAAAAGGTGGCATCATTTTCAAAACATGACTTGTATA
Source organism: Heliamphora exappendiculata (assembly GCA_034768845.1). Classification (NCBI taxonomy): domain Eukaryota; kingdom Viridiplantae; phylum Streptophyta; class Magnoliopsida; order Ericales; family Sarraceniaceae; genus Heliamphora; species Heliamphora exappendiculata. The sequence goes on along the minus strand of JAOTRH010106941.1, from coordinate 12,953 downwards.
GTAGTTCGTCACTAAAACATATGCAAATTACAAATGTTAATGGTGTTTAGACCACCTCTCATCGTGGTACCCCTTCATCTGCCAGGACTCCTCCTCCTCCTTGAGATGTTTCATCAATCCCTATAGATCTTGATTTCCCTCATGCTCAACCTGATTTTTATGGTCCTTCTGATACTCCTAGTCCCTCTTTTGGTCCTCCTCCTCCTCCCACATATGTTTCTGCTCCATTTGCCTCCTCCTCTATTCCAATCTCTGTTGATTTGGCAGAAGTTATCTCTTTGATCAAGTCTCTATCATCTTCTTTGTCATCCTTTCAAGCAAAGGTTGATCAAGATTTCTTTGATCTCAATCACTCCATATCTGCGCTTTCTGAGAAAGTGAAAAATGTTTACAAATCCAACCGGTCTCTACGCAAAGAAGTAGAAAGAACCACTGGTGCCGGACGATCATTGTGTTATACAATAGACGACAGCATTATCTCCATTGTTAATGCGAACAATGTTATCCCATGGCAAGTCAGAAAAGAATATGAAGAAGGTGTGGTAGTAGCTGTTCAAGCAAATTCCCAAAAGATTGAAGAACACTTACAGTGGATCAAAGAAGCCTGAGGCAAGTAGTTCAAGCCTAAGGAGACCAAGGAAGAAAAAGCAGCTCGTCTCAAACGTGCTGCCGATCTTGCATTGGCTGCCCAGTATGAAGCAATGATTGCTGCTGAAGCTAAAGATGAGAGAGCACGAGCATCAAAAGAACGAACATTAGCCAGCAAACAGAGAGCAGAAGAGAAGAAGAAATTTAAGAAGTTCATGGACGACCAATAGTTTTTTTTACTGATTACAAAAAGAGTGAAGGGTAAAGGTAAATGAGTGAAGGGGAGAAGAAAGAAGAAAACATTTACAAACATTTTTGAATTTTTTTTTATGGAAAGTGAAGATGTAAAAAGTTTAACATACATTTATTTTGGTTGCATGAGTTGCTCGAATGATTTGAATGGATTTTTGAAAACATTTACAAACATTTACAATGTATGATTTGAATAGTTTAGATAAATGTCTTAACAACTTTTTATGCGTAGGAATGAATGCCAATGCTTATATATATGTTTGAATATATCTTATTCATGTGTCTATGAATGATTGTTTAATGTTTTGGTAATGCATATTTATATATGTGTCTAGATTTTTTTTTTTTAAAAAATTACTTTGCACATATTAGATAAATTGCACAAGTTTTAATAAATTCAGAATGTTTCTAAATCCTTGTTGCAAATCAAATCAAATTGTATGTTTTCACCCTGTTGAATGTCTAGCCATTACAATTGTATATGTTATTTAAGGCATATCGATAAGGGAAGAATTCTTGTTAAAAACTATTTTTAAATATTTTTTAAAAAATGTTGAATTGGTTGTAATCATAAAAAAATGAGAGATTGTTAGCCCAAGAGCTTTTTATTTTGATTTTGATATTGATATTTTCATAATATATTTTTTAAGAATAAATGAATTTAAAATGATAACATTTGATATTTTTAAAATAAAAGTATTAACACATTTTGAACAATTAAATTGACACCTTTTGCAAAAAATATGACTAATTTCTCAAAATAATTGAAACACTTAAGTATTCTTGCATGAGAATATTTTGTGTTGAATCAAATTGAAAATTAAGTCAAACACTTTTAAGGTAAAGTATATTCGAAACATATCAAGTGTGTCAACACCTGTTGAACAAATGGTTTGACACCCTAACAATTTTATGAAGTCACTTTCAGGTATCAAAGTTTAGTGTCGACACAAATAAGTTTTATGTCAACACAAAAATACCAAAATTCTTAGGACTCAAAATGAGTCGACACAAATAAGTTTTATGCTGACACAAAAGTGCTTCACACTATTGGTATCCAAAATTTTTGGTTGACACAAATGAAAATTGTGTCGACACAAAAGAACCGAGGGAACCTGCAAATTTTGAGTGTCGACACAAATGAGAAGATATGTCGACACAAAAGTCCCGAGGCTACCTGAAAAATTTTGGTGTCGACACCAAAGTCCAAATGTGTCGACACAAATATACCGAGACTTTCTGCAAATTTAGTGTCGACACTAAAGGCAAGTTGAGTCGACACAAAGTGCCTCCTCCAGATGCTGAAGTTTTAAATGAATCGACACCATATCCAACTGTGTCGACACCATGATGTTGGTGAGGTAAATTGCAGAAATTGTGTCAACCCCTCAGAAGATTTGTGTCGACCCAACCACTTGAAGATCTCAGCCCTATACATTTTGTGTCGACACCAAAGGCTTTTGTGTCAACACTGGCGATGGAATTTCAAATTAGCGGTAGACCTCAACGGCTAGATTTTTGACATTTATTGCTCCCACCTACCTCCAACTGTTATGAATGCATAAGAGTTTATAGAAGAAATAACTTCTCGGTATTTACTCCAACTGGAGACTTACAATCACTGTTCTATTATTTGAATCAAACTCAGAATTCTTAAGCCCTTATTTATTGCTAAATCTCCAGTTCTTGTTTCTCAGCTCTCTTTACTTTTTTATTTGTTGTAAATCTTTTCTGTAAAGAGAGTGAGTATTTCTCATTAATACTCTTTATATATTGTATTCAAGGATGAGTCACCATTTATCCTTTGAGTGAGTGAGTAAATTTCATCAAAAGAAGAGTTCAAAAGAGATTAGAAGAAAATAGAAACTTATTTTTATAGAATCTTGTTGAAGTTGTGTTAGGCTTTTGAATGTGCCCGTAAACATTCGGATAACTCAAGCGAAGTCTTGAAGTTGTAAATGATTGGAATGCGCCCGTGAAGAATTTTATATAGTGAAAATACTCAAGAAAAAACTTAAGAAGTGAACATAGACTTAGAAGAAGCTGAACCACTATAAAATTCTTAGTGTCTGATTCTATCTTTTTATTCCTAATATTTTTAATATTTTCACTGCTTCAATATTTACTTATCTTACTTTAATTGATTGCAATATTAAAAGGTTTTTAAAAATATTTTTAAAATTATTATTTATTTTTAAAGAACCAATTCACTCCACTCTTGGGTTGCCTAAAACTAACACAACCAAAACACCAAACTCTAATTTCAATTTCTAACCTAACTTCAGCTCCAAAAACATCTTCAAACAATTGAAATAAAAAAGCAACAAGCTCAATAACAGGCTCCAAAAACTACAAAAACTCTAAAACAACTAAAACCTGATTATCGAATCTGATTTCTGCTCAAAAAACTCCAACTCCAATAACAAGCCTACAAAGATATGCTTGCTAAAATCAACTAAAAGAATTGAAATAAAAAATAACAGACTGAAATCAATCCAACAACTATAAAAATAACATATTATTTGAGTGAAGTCACCTACCAATCTAACAACTCTAACCCCAAAAACAAGCCCAAACAACTGAAATATAAAACAACAGATTGAAAACAAGTTTAATCCAAAAACTCCAAAACAACTGAAATAAAAAAAAATAACTGAAGAAGCAAGAACAATAGATAAGTTACCTCCAAAAAAATAGGCTTCAAAAAGTGATAAGAACTTTTCTAAAAACTTGTTTCTTTCTTCATCAAGAACTTCTCAAAAATTTGTTTTTTTCTTCATCAAGAACTTTTCCAAAAATAAACTCCAAAAACTCCAACAATTCCAAAAACTACTGAAACCAATAGAATCAACTCAAACAGGCCAAAACAATTGAAACAAATTAAACAAGTAAAATGTAAAACCAGATGGTACCTCATGCTATCATACACCTAAGGGACTTCATCTCAACCACCTCTTCTTTGTCCCTAAATGTAAACATTGGAATAAGTAAGAAAAAGACAAAGTAGAAACAAGAAATAGATAATGAATAAGCAGTTATTGGAGATAATTACAGCAAAAGGAGATATCTGTTGACTATTCATGACAGTGAAACTCGCTTAGAAGTCTCCAAAAATTACCTGGCTGCTTTGGCCAATTTCTCGTTGCACCTACAAAAGTGCAAAATTTATGCAATTTCCAAAAAATGCAGATAACCACAATAATAATCGTATGCATTACAAACTTACCATGCCCTTGTCTTTGCCTCTACCTCTTGTTGAGGCTGAAGGTGTGGACCTGCTTCCCATAACTGAATTTTTGCCTCTATCCTTAGGCTTAGCTCTCACTGGTGCCCTTTTACTTGATCTTTTATTATGGCCAATTTTCAGACAATTTCTACATCTAACAGTATTACTTTTTCTGATAGGTCCTGCCTCTGAAGGTCTTTCATCTTCTTCTATCTTCCTACATTTTCTTGGCCTTCCTGGTAGTCTCCTCAATGGTGGTGGCTGCACTGGATCACCTGACACATCTTGCTCTCATCATGTATTGGGTGGATCATCTGACCATAGGCTTTCAAGTACGTATCCCTAAAGAAGTAGGCATCGCAAAATTCTTCAATATTTTACCTCCGGCTAGAGATGCAAGCGCTGCATGTTTACATAGGATCCTTGTAATATTCCAAACCTCACAACAATATGTTATATTCCTTAAATTCGTAACACTTTTACGTCCCATCTCCATCACCTCATATTCAGATCCACCACCCAAAATAACTCTACACTATCTGGATCTTAATGTAACATCATCGAGCACCTTTCTTACTGTTGGGGTCACCAACCCCTGCCAAGATGACGACTTCTCATAATCTTATGCAATTTTTTCATTAATTTAGTTCTTATAGAATCCAACAATGTCAAAATAGGTTTTCCCCTAAACTTGCCAATAGAGTTATTAAAGGATTCGGCAATGTTACTTGTGACATGATCACTCATAACTCCTAGTTCTATTTTATGCCTTGTCCATTGCTCCAGTGGGATAGCCATTAGCCATTTGTATGCTTCTTTGGAACAGTACTGAATTTTGGCCATATTCTTATCAAATGTTGGCTTATTATAGGCTCTAGCTGCACCCTAAAAGTATTTTCGAAACCAATATTGGAAAATGTCCCTTCAAATTGTTCAACAAGTGTCTACAATATCTCCCGTGAAATGCTTCAAGAATGACCTGCGACAATGCTACTTTAATCCCCTTATGGCCATCTGTAATGAAAGTCTAAGGTCTACGTTGTCTACTTTTCTCAAGTATGTCATTGAAATGATATAGGAAAAAGCCCAACCGTCTTTTGTTTCACTCTTAACAACAACATATGCAATGGAAAATAACCCACCATTCCCATCTAACCCTACAGCAGCTAGTAAAATACCCCCATATGGTCCCTTTAGAAAATAACCATCAAGACCAATGAATGGCCTACAACCATCAAGAAAACCAGTCTGACATGCACTAAATGAAATGAAAATCCTATGAAATGTTAGAAGATTAACATTTGGAGGAACACTCTGTAATTTCATTTTCACCATAGTACCAGGGTTTGTTCGCCTAAGCTCACCAGCATACTTAGGTAACAAACTAAAAGATCTACTATGGCTCCCCTCAATTTTGTCTATAGCCCTCTGTTTAGCCTTATAAAGCCTTATCCTTGGTACTTTTACCCCATATTTTTTCACCATTTCATCATACATTGCTTCCGGTATTATAATAGGAATTTTTCTGATTTTATTCAATAACTTGTCTGCAATCTATGTTGAGTTAGCCTCTGCATTTTTGGGATCCCACTAACATGTGTGCTCAGGTGTTAGAGTTTTAATCGTGAAAGTTACCCTATCAGCTAAAGGTGTTGCATGCATTCTTCAATTGCATCCCATGTTACCACATTGTGCTATAACTCCTGTTCTCTTATTCTTTTCTCTAAGTAACTTAAAGCCTTTCTGAATTGAATAATCTTTAAGCACTACTCTAAAATGATAAATATCTTCGAACAACTGACTTATAGCAAACTCAATCTTACCATCATCTCTAACTTCAAAAAGTTTTCCCATTCCCAACCCCTGCATCTTAATTTTCTCTTCGTCATACTCATCATTAGAAATAAGTCCACATGAATCCTCTGATTCATAATCTGAGAGATCATGGTTAGTGGAATCTTTAAAGTTCATATTCTCATCATCAAATTCAGATTCTTACCCTTCTATATTACTAATAAATTCGCTTCCCTCTTCATTTACATTCCAGTCATCTTCTATTGAATCTGAATTATCCTCCTTCTCCTCCTCCTCCTCCTCATCATCATCATCATTTGTAGCATAACCAAGTTCATTACCCACCCCACTAGAAATTTTTGAATTGGCATTGGTAGTAGCCTGACTACAACCTGTCCCAGGACCATCTACTTGGTCAATTACCACATACACCTTTATGTTGGTTTGATTACCATTAATGTAAAACATTTATAAAACATCTAAGTTACTGAGGATGGCCACTTTATCACTAGAACCAAGGATTACATTATACATGTTCACAGCAATGCCAAAGGTTGTAGGTAGAAAAGCTAATGCAGAGTTGCGCACATCACTCAACATGTTTATCATAGAATACTTATTAGGATCCACATTTCTAATGTGGTAGATCCTCCCTAAATAGTGATCAATCAGATCATAACATTTATCTACTGCCATGATAACCTGCAACTATAATACAAAACTAAATAATCACCATAATTGACAAACAAAGATTAAACATGAAAAAGTAAAACTTAGTGACTCGGTGACACAGAGTCAGTGACTCAGTGACTCGGTGATAGAGAAAGTCATGCACTGAGTCACAACTCAGTCGCATGAGTTCTTTAAAAACGCTAATTTGTGAACCCTAACCTCAGAGTTATAAACCATACTTTGTGAAACCCTAATTTGTGGAACCCTAATATAAAATTTTAATAATCTGAATCTGTAGTTTCTAAATCCTAACTTGAAATTTATAACCTAATTTGTTAATCCATAATTTGTATAAACCCAATTTTCTTAACTTTGCAATTTGAAAATCATACCTTACAATAGTGTCGTCTTCCGTTGTTCTTCCCTTGCACAAATCTCAGTTTCTTTCGTCTTCGTATTCGTTCTCAGCTCCTTTCATTTTTGTCGCACAAACCTACATCTCAGCGTTGCAAAAATACCCCTTCGCCTTCATCTTCGTCACATCTCAGCGTCGGACTTCGTCTTCGTCTTTGTCTTCCTTCGCCTTTGTCTCAGCGTCGGACTCACTTTCTCTTAGTTCACTCTCAGCTTTACCGTCTCAACTCTCACTCACAATCATACATCACAGTGCACCACACACGAATGAGCCAAATGAACAAAACATCTGAACTGGGAGAGGGTAAAATGGTATTTGCAATAATAAGGAGTGACATGACAATGTATGTCAAATTTCTTTCAATTTTTAGACAAAATATCTAAGGGTATTTTGGTCATTTTAGATTCTCCGTTAACGCTGTTTCACATTAAGGAAGGTCAACATATTTTGGAATATTAGTATGATTTTTTTTGAAATATAATTGGTTTTTTAATTTAAAATATTATTGTTATTTTATTCAAAAAAATTAATGCGCTTGTAATGTATATAACTTATTTTTAAGAAAATAAGAAAATAATAAACTTTTTAGACATGCTCAATACTACAGTTTAAAAACTTTTTTGTTACGCACAAAACAACTTTTTAAGGATGCCAAAGAAAGGTAATGCTACTAATATTTACACGCTTACTAGGAGAGAGCAATAATACGACAACCCGCCCAACCTGACCCTACCCGACCCGACTTTTTGCTAAACTGTCGAATAGATATCTGGGTTGGATAAAAAACAGGTGAAAAAAAGGTAATTTAATTGGGTTACGGGTCGAAATCGGGTGAGGCTTGAAAAAAATGCGACAACCCGACCCGCCCGAATATACATATATGAATGCCTCTTTTGGTCTTTACTCTTTACTTAGCCAAAAGCCAAAGCAGAGGCAACTGTTCACACTTAACCTAAATCAGCAAATTCCAATCACGGCGCCTCACAGTCTCACTAACCCATCTAAATTCCTAACCCTAACTCTCTCTCTCTCTCTCTCTTTCTCTCTCACCCTAAGCGGCGCTGCCGACTATCTCTCTCTCTCTCACCCTAAGCGGCGCCTCCAACGATCTCTCTCTCTCTCATAAACGAGTGAAACGATAAAGTGCGAGGGAGCGACTGGGAACGCCGAACCCTAATCAATTAGAAATTTGAATGACGAAGTGCGAGAAAGTGATTGGAATTAGAAATTTGAAATCAATTGGAACGACGAAGTGCGAGGAAGCGATTGGAATCGATTTTCTTCTCGTGACGTGAACACTAAACAGGTAAATTAGAAATTTGAAATTACATTTTCGATTTACTTCTTAAATCATGTTTGTCCTGTTGCTCGTCATTTAGTGATATGCAAATGCAAGATTCAGTTCCTCCAGAATGTGATGGAGTAAAAAGCTCCAAAAATTTTATACAATAACTGCTATATTTTTAGTTTTTAAGTTTAAAGTTTAAAATAACTTTGTTCTAGTTATTTTTTATATCATACTAATTTTATATATATTTATTTGTTTGTAGATCATGGATCCTTCTAATAATGATACCCAAGTTACTTCTTAACCTGCTCAGAATGCTACTGTCGAAGCTACTAGTCAAGGAAAAAAGCGTTCTGCACTATCCACAACCAAGGTGCGTGAAAAAGGTACTGCTAGAAAACCATCTCCTGTTTGGGATCATTTTGACAAAACCAAGGCTGAAGAAGGTGTTAGTGTTGCTAAGGCTGTCTGTAAGTATTGTAAAAATGAGTGTTTGGCACATTCAAAAAATCACGGAACAAGTAACCTGTTGAACCATGTAAATAATTGTAGTAAATACGCTTATAGAGATAAGGTGTCAGGACAACAAACTTTGAATTTGGAACCTAAAAGAGGTGGAGAAGAGGGTTTTGATCTAATTACAATGAGTTTTAGAATAAAGGATGCTAGAAATAGACTTGCAGAGATGATTATTATGGATGAATTGCCCTTTAGGTTTGTGAAGGAAATTGGTTTTTGAAAATTTTGCAACATTATGCAACCAAAAGTTTAAAACTATTCCATCTCGTTAGACTATTGCTAGAGATGTTGTAAAAATCTTCAATAATGAAAATGATAAGTTAAGGAAAGTCTTCGCATGCCCTAGGACTTGCCTTACTATAGACATATGGACATCAATTCAAAACTTAAGCTATATGTGTCTTACGGCTCATTTTGTTGATGATAATATGAAGCACCAGAAAAGAATTCTAAACTTTTGTCAAGTTGAAGATCATAGGGAAGAAACAATTGGCAAAAAAATTGAATCATGCTTGCTTGAATGGAATATTGAAAGTATTTTTACGTTAACGGTAGACAATGCGAGTTCCAATAATACTACCATCAAGTACTTAAAGAAGAAAACATAGGATTAGAAGGGTACCATTTTAGGTCATGAATTTTTGCATATGCGCTGTTGTGCACACGTCCTCAATCTTATTGTGGGTGATGATTTGCGAGAACTTGATTCATCTATTAGTTGTATACATGAGGTTGTTAAATATGTGAAATCTTCTCCTAATAGGCTTGAAACTTTTAAGAAATGTGTTGAGAAGGAAAAAATCGAGTCCAAGAAATTTTTATTCCTTGATGTACCTACTAGGTGGAACTCCACCTATCAAATGCTTGAGCTTGCTGAAAAATTTAAAATTTTTTTTGAACGGTTGGAGGATGAGGACACTTATTTCAAGTCTTGTTTTAAGGATGTTGAAGTTAGTGAAGGAGGAAAAGAGGGAAGTGGCACGAAAAGGAAGCCAACTGAAGGGGATTGGAATAATTGTAGAATATTTTTCAAATTTTTAAAACTTTTCTACAATGCAACCAAGAGATTTTCGAGTTCTCTTTATGTCACTTCTAATTGTTTCTTTGATGACATGTATGTGATTCAAAGCAAAATTTAGCAACTAATTAAGAAGGAAGATCTACTTTTGGCTTCAATGGCAAAAAGTATGAAAGAAAAACTTGAGAAGTATTAGGGGAGTGGAGATAAAATAAATTTCCTTGTGTATGTTGCAGTGGTCTTTGATCTAAGAAAAAAGTTGAAATATCTTAAGTTTTGTTTTGCACAAATTTTTGTGGGGGATGTGGTCAATGAAATGGTAGATAAAGTAAATGACTGTTTAACTCGTTTGTTTGATTGCTATGATAAACTTGATTCAAAGAGCGTGGTGTGCCTACTGTTTGTGAAGTGTCAGAGATGAATATTGATGAAGATTGTGATGGCCTGCTTATGATCATAGCCTCTCCTAATTCTTATATGAAGATTGTGAAGGATCGAAGGTTGAAAATTTTGATGTATTGAGACGGTGGAAGAACAATTCTGTTAAGTATCGAGTGCTATCACAAGTAGAACGTGATGAGTTGGCTATTCCTGTTTCTACAATCGCATCTGAATCGGCATTTAGTACAGGAGAACGGATACTTGATTCATTTCGTAGTTCTTTATCTCCAACAATGGTAGAGATTCTTGTATGCACACAAAATTGGCTCTTAAGCAATGTTCTTATTTCTCTTCGCAAAGTTATGGATGCAATTGAGTAATTTGAATCATATAAAGGAGGTAATTTTCACTTTTGATAGATTTGTGCATTAATTGTATTACTTAATAGATTTGTTTATTAATTTTATTAATAGTTTTGATGTATTTTTCATTTTGTTGTTAGCTTTATCGGATGAAGGGGAATCTCGAGATCCTCGGCAATCAATTGTGTTAGCCTAAGGGTTTTTTAATTTAATTTTGATGATTTTTAAAATTTATTTTTTAAGAATAAATAATTTTAAATGGATACTATTTTATATTTTCAAAATGAAAGTGTTAACACATTTTGAACAATCAAAGTTGACACCTTAGCAAAAAAAAAATGGCTTTTATCTCAAAAGTTTCAAACACTTCAGAATTCTTTAATTAGAATTTTTTGTGTTGATCTTAATTAAAAATTAAGTCAAACACTTAAGGCAAAATATATTTAAAGCTTATCAAGTGTATTAACACCAATTGATCAAATGCTTTGATACCCGAACTATTTTTCAAATTGATCTCCAGGTACCAAAAAGTTAATATTAACATAAACTAGTTTTGTGTCAACACAAAAAGTGCCGAAGTGCCCAGGACTCATTTTTAGTTGACACAAATTAATTTTGTGTCGACACAAAAGTGATCCTCACTTTTGGTTTCTGAAAGTTTGGGTTGACACAAATAAAAATTGTGTCGACACAAAACAACCGAGCCTGCCTGCAGAATTTTGGTGCCGACCCCAAGAAGATTTGTATCGAAACAAAACTACCGAAACTAACCGTAGAATTTTGGTATCGACCCCAAAGCACATTTGTGTCGACACAAAAGTACCGAGGCTTCCTGCATAGATTCAGTGTCAACACTAGAGACAAGTTGAGTCGACATAAAACGGTTCCTCCGGATGCTAAAGTTTCAAACAAGTCGACACCAAATTCATTTGTGTCGACCCCTGAATGTTGGAAGGTAAAGTGAAGAATTTGTGTCGACCCCACAGAAAATTCGTGTCAACCCAACTCCTTGAAGAACCATGCCCTAAACACTTTGTGTCGACACCAAAGTATTTGTGTCGACCCTAAAAATAGAAATTCAAAATACGGCAGATCTCAACAGTTGGATTTTTGGCATTTATTGCCCCCACCTACCTTCAACGGTCAAGAATTCACAAGAACTTATATAAGTAGTTACTTTTCAGCTTTTAAAAAAAAAACTTGCATTTACTATTCTATTGCTCAAATCAATCTCAGAAATCATCAAGCTCATTTTTATTGCTGCAACTCATGTTCTTATTCCTCATCTCTCTTTATCTTTTCTTTTATTGTAAATCAATCTTGTAAGGAGAGTGAGTGTTATTCATTTATTACATCTCATTTATTATAATCAAGGGTGAGTCACCCTTTAGCCTTTGAGTGAGTGAGTGAAACTCATCAAAGAAGAGTTCAAGAGAGATTAGAAGAAAACATGAGTTTATTTTTATATGATCTTCTTGAAGCTGTAACAGGCTTGTGAATGTGCCCGTAAATATTCAGATAGCTATGGTGGAATCTTGAAGCTTGTAAAGACTTGGAATACCCCTGGAAGTATTCTGAATAGTAAAAATACTCAAAGAATATCTTGAGGAGTGGATGTAGGGTAAGATAAAGCAGAACTACTATAAATTCCTGGTGTCTTGTTCTATTTCTTTATCCATCATCTTTTAATATTTGCATTGGTTATATATCTGCATATCTTGCTTTATTTCTATATTAAAATATTTCCAAAAAAGATTTTTAAATTACTATTGCCTGTTTTAAAGACCCAATTCACCCCCCTCTTGGGTTGCCTAGATCTAACAATTGGTATAAGAGCTTGGGCTCTTGTCTTTGACTTAATAGTCTAAGGGTTTTAAATGGCAACCACTAGTATTGGACCTATTCAATCTGAAGGTCAATCGATCAATAGACCCCCTTTGTTCAATGGAACAAACAATAACTATTGAAATGCTAGAATGAGAATTTACATTCAAGTCGTAGACTATGACCTTTTGCGGGTTATCATAAATGGACCCAAAAGACCCACCAAAACTGTTGAAGAGGCTGCTGTCCCTAAACCAGAGGCTGAATGGATTGAAACTGACATAAGGGAGATACAAAAAAATGCTAAAACCATGAATCTCCTCTATTGCTCACTTGACCCAAATGAGTTCAACAGGATCTCTACATGTGACACCGCAAAAGAAATATGGGATAGACTCGAAATTACCCATGAGGGTACCAATCAAGTTAAAGAGTCAAAAATTAGTCTGCTTGTGAATAACTATGAACTATTTAAAATGAAGCATGATGAAATAATTTCTGATATGTTTACTCACTTCACTAATATTATTAACGGATTGAAATCTCTTGGCAAGATTTACACTAATGCAGAAATGGTTAGAAAAATTCTGAGGTGTATGCCAAAGAGTTGGGAA